>JAECUM010003643.1:0-141066 GCA_016617855.1 Megalonaias nervosa | reverse complement strand
GGGGGGGGCAGTCCCTCATAACAGGTTTTACTATGGTATATTCCCATAGACCAAATCTGAGAAGAAAAGGGAACATTATTAGCTTCATACACATGGTGTCACAACTGTGGAAAGAAAAATGCTATGGCAACTCAAGGAACACCAGGTTAGAATTAAGTATTTTGATCCTAAACCTACTGTGGAAATTTTTTTTTACATTTGTTTATGTATAAAGTGAATGTATTAAGCTGTGTTGCTTCAAGATGAAATTAAAAATGTGAATGGAATATGGTCCTTTCCTTATCCAGAGCCTTGGAAAATTTATTGATCTGATTACTATTACAATAAATATTGATACAAAATTATTATCTTCCTTGATTTCTTTTAGCTGCACACAAAATTGGCAAGGTAAAGGAACTGAGAAATGTTCTAGTTGTAACATCATAATGGTCAGGGTTATTAACAACCATAAATTTTCTTTTTAACTGGCACTGTGTTTTATGGCAATACTACTAAGGTAACTGGAGTAATGTGCCTTGCCCTAGGACAACCAAGGTAGCTGACCCAGGCTGGTCCGATGATTCAAACCAGCACCTTCTCAGTAGTGGGTATGACACACTAACCATTCAACCACCATGGCTCCCATTAACTGTAATACTAAATATTACACAGTGATTGAGCATTAGGTCAAATAATATATACGAGGTACTGGATACACAATCTACCCTATTTTTTCCTGTTGACCCCAATTTTTTTTAAACTCACCCCCCACCCTACCCGCAATTAAACAATGTCAACAATCGAAGGGACATAACTATAATCTGAGTTAAATTCTGGATGCAAATGACAATCTCTTTCTAGGTTATGCCAATAAATATTAAGCATTGTTGGTCACATGGATGTCATCAATGAAGGTTTACTGTAGTAAATTAGATTTATTAATTTTGGCAATTATGATTGAGAAATGCAGTCACATGACAGAGTGCAGAAAGCTTCGAGTGATTTATTCTAAATATAAATGTAATGACTGGAAATATTAATGGTGATTACTCTGAGTTTTGAATTTCATTGCAGTTATTTTTAGCATCTATGTAAATAGGAACAAGAAAGAACATTTCAATGAAGACAAATATTCCATATAGACAAGTCATGCCATCTTTTTTCTTCTTACAAGATACAGTAAAAACTGCTATGAGCGACCTCTGCTATGAGTGACCATCTGTCATTTCTGACCACAATCGTAATGCACAGATCAATTTATTATATCAATGCTCTGTTATGAATGTCCACCTGCTGAATGCGACCAGTGACCATGATGTCTTGGCAAAATATGCATTTTGACAGTGCTATGAACGACCACACTGCAAAAACGAGGATAAACTCCATTGACCTTTATTTAATTCCTGTAAGAATGACCGCTCATACCATTCTAAATTAAAAAAAATGAAAAAAAAATAGGCTGGCTACTGATGTCTGAATTTTTTTACCTATGCTTATAGTGTTTTACAGTTTCTGTTGTGGACCCGACTAAAGTATATTGTTACGAATATGTAATTAAACTGCTTGTGTGTTAGTTTTAAATTCTTTTTTATTTTATTTTTGTTTGATTATATTTTATTCTCTTTTCGGAAAATTCACTTGACCCGATTAGAACATAACGGTTGCTTTATCACTATTTTTAGTTCACTTTGGTTGAGACGTTTGTAAACACTGAATGAAAACGATTGGCTATTACCAAGGTCATGTTTGGCCCACGTGTTAGCTGAGTTGTAAACAGCCTTTCTTTTTTAAGTTACTTCCAGTGTGAGAATCTTATCCTTAGATAGGGCTATTCTTGCCTACGTGATAATTGGCATATTTTCTTTTGTGCTGTTCAAATTAGTGATCACGTAGCCATCACGTGAGCCGCCATGTGATCTGAAATCATGGGTTAAAACAGATGCTCTCTAGTAGATTTATCAGTCGTATCATACACCTTTAAGAGCTCTAGGTGTTTTTTGTATTGCTGATGCCTGTTTGTTCTGAAGTTCATCTATTCTTTGGGATTTAATAATTCATATTCTCTGGAAAACAAACCAAGTGCTTTTCTTTATAAAAATTCTGGGACAAAGACAGTCAGTGGAAATTTTTTCTGAAATTCTAAACAGAACATTATAAATTGTGTTTCAATGAGGAACTGTTGCCATCAGTACAACAACCTCATCTGACGTCATCACCTTCCATATTGGAACTTCATAGAGATTCGAACCTGGATTCAATTAGAACTGTTTAGTGATAGGACTTATATTTTTCAATTCTAGGATTAATTTTTGGATTATATTTACAACTTTAAGTCCTATTTCATATTTTTACCTTGTTTTCTAGGGAAATAAATTATTTTGTTAAAATTTACAAAGCTTGTTGACATCATTCTTTTCTTTTGTTACTTTTGTACGAGCCTACACGTAACAATATGTAGATTATTTCCTAGTCTGGTTCCCTGCTTCGTATACTCCCTGCGTTGTTCTCCACTATTCATATAGGGGTGAGCAATGCAGGGAGCATACAAAGCAGGGAACCAGACTAATTATTCCCGCACTTACCCTGCATCCCGGCCTTACTGTAGGACCCGGAATCCCTATGAATGACCATATTGTGAGAACAGACAGACACCACTGACCTACATGTAATCAATTGTTACAATGACTGCTTGATTAGTAATGACTGTTCTGATAAAAAACAAACATAAAAGGAATATTAAAAAAAAAAAAAGGATTGTTGCTACCAGTGATAGATGCTAGTCTGCAAACCAGGCTAATGTACATGTCATGAATTGCCATTGTAGTTCCAAAGTTGACGTAGTGGTCTCATATATTGTTTGTCTATAGAGTTAATCTGTATTGCCGGGAGTGAATAAGGTCATTGTCTATTAAACCAGCAAGAGAGAATCAATTGCAGGATTCGATTGATAGTGTTCAAGACTTGTGATGTTTGCTGTTTTCCCCCCAATATTAAGTGATTACATCCCACTCACAAAGCTGTCGTCTATTCAAGTTGGTGCGACTGAGTTACACACTTTGTTTATAGAGTTAAACCCTGTATGTCTTCTTTGAATGAAGCCACTGACTTTTGTCTCTGAGTAAATGGTTCTATTTCTGGATGAGATAATTGTTTCTTTTTATTTCATTAATTGTTAGATATGCAATGCACATGTATAGATTTTTCATATTTTCCCACAGCCCAGTCCAAAACCGTCTTTACGTTAGATATTACAACTGAGAACTAATAATGTTAACACCTAGAACCATAATAACAATGGATAAACAACTAAAAAGAGACAAATTTTAAGACTGGTGAAAATAATTATTGTAAATGAAAGAAGTAAAAAAGAGCAGACCACTTGCAAATAAAGCGGTTTAATTGTTGGTAAAACAAATTTAGGTTGTTATAAAGGAAAAGGAGTAATTCAGAAATGATTTCATATGCTAAAATATGCAATCTTCAAATGTAAATGTGATTTCATGTTTAATGATAGAAGTATATCTTTATTGCTATATAATTTTGTTTTAGATGAATGCATACAATATTTTAGCAAGATCTATTAATAAAGAATAGAATATATATACAGTGATTGTGGTTATTTTTCTTGAAACTTCTCTGAAACTGGACCTTGGAAAGTGGTCTTTTTGTTGTTGTTGTTGTGGGGCTTAATGCCATTTTTCAGCACACGATAGGCTATACATGGCAGCCAGCATTAATGGTGGAGGAAGAAACCGGGAAATCTCCGGAAAGAACCACCGACCCACGAGAAGCTACTGGCAAGCTGTCTCACATATCCACATTTGCCGAATCCTAGACTCGAACCCACGCAGACAGAGGTGAGATGGCAGTGATCCGTAACGGAGAGCGCTTTAGACCACTCGGCCACTCGGGGCCCTGATCTTTTTGTACAAACCTGCTATGAGAGACCACCTGTCTTGAGAGATTGCTTTTTGCTGGCAGAAGGGGGGGTCTCTCGTAACAGGTTTTACTGTATTATCTTTAAAAAGATGAATGGTTCCTCTTGAAAGATGTCAGTGAATGAACCCCTGAAAAATTTATATCAAACATGGCACTATAAATATATTCATACAATATCAAATTATTTTTACTCTTCATGGTTTCACGCTTCTTAACACAACATAAATTTTGAACATGTCAGAATGCATTTCCAAGTATAAATAAAGCTTGTTTTAATGTGTCATCTTTTGAATAAAAATTTAGATCTACTCTACTATAAATATACATCTACTCTACTTCAGTATAAATATCCTCGGTATTACTGATGTAACTTGACTCTATAGACTGAAATCTGTAATTTATGAGAGGATTAAATAATTCTGAGCTAGACTTATTATGCCATACAATCACTTTCTGATACTGAAAAGGAAGTACTATTCAGCATGGATCAGAAGATGCATACACAGTATACAGTATTCTCACACCATCCCATTTGTTTGTACCCCGCTACCGATTTAAACAACTTAAGCAGACCTGCCAACCCTGATGCGTCCGTCTCAGTAAGGCAGTAGATTTTTCTCTGTAAGATTGACCAGTTTTCAGTAAGGTGTAACAAAATATTAATAACTGCTATTGTAAAGCTGGAAAACGTAAATAAAAGTTCGACACAGTGACAATAAACATGTTCAACTGGAGAGTTTGCATAGTATGCGTAGACTTTATTTACCACTAGTACAGCTGCACAAACTTAGTTCCAAACCCTATGCAATTCAATGGCTTGTTGCTATCTCTCAACGTGAAGTAATTCTTGGAAATTCTTATTCCATTTCACATGATGACAGCAATCGTATCTACCACCTGGAGACATACTCAAATTGGCATGTGATGTCCAAGAAACGTAATTGTGTCCTTTCCACTTTTATTCAAAAGAATCTGAGTACTCCTTTTTATCCATCTGTGTTGATTATTAACACTTTTTTAGAAGCTTATTTTCCCTTTCGTCTTAAACATGCATCACTTTCTGGTTGCCATTTAAAAAAAAATTCTATAATCAACAGTTTGATCATGCAGACACTTTGCATGAACAAACAGGTGCAGTTTAAAGCATCTGGGGTGTTGCTGCAAAGTTAGTCTGGTTCCCTCAATAATTTTACTAATTCTAATATGAAACCCCGATCTATATCAAACACAGGTGAACCAACTATCCGGATTTTTTGGCAACGATCATTTTTCGGTAGTTTTTGCTTGTATGCCATAAGTCCATATTTTAAGGGTAATTTTCATAAGACTTATGGCAAAATTGTAAGAGTTGGCAGGTCTGCTTAAGGCATTAAGGATATAAAAAAAGGTACAAAGCTTACTCATTTCATTCACTGACTGTTAATTTGTAACCAGATTGTTGCCAGGGGGTCCCAAACACTGTCAATATGTTGACCTTTCAAATCAAAGAGGAGTTTCTTTAACAACAGTCACCATATTTGCTTGGGCCAGTCTCTGTTTTCAAGCAATTGATGTGAAGTAGTTCACCTTTTTGAAAACCTCAATAATTCGGGTTAAGTTGCAGTACATTTATTTAACAAACAAAAAAATGTACTAATACTGAAGAAAGTGTTTAGATAGCTTCATTTCGTTCAAGATTCTTATCATTTTAACCAATTTTGGTATATACGGCTTCCAACTCATTCCAGCCAACTGAAATGTAGGGGAACAGAACTTGAAAACATGTCCATTTACTTGTGTGAAAATCTGAATTTATTAGAAAAAAGACATCCGAGTTTAAGTAAAGTCTGACCAAAACAATGACTTCAATTTGTAGAAAAGTGCTTATATGGACTGCCAAGTGTGAAACTGTCTGAAACTTCGACTTATCGTTCTGATCTGAATCAACATCGGAACACGCTACACAACGCCGTTATTTGGGCAGTAAGACCTCGACCTCCAAAACAAATGGGTCGATGTCTTACATAGCAGCACTATACAATAGTCCACTTTCTTTTCTCATTTTAACATTTCCAGCCATGTGAAATTCCAATTTCAACAAGTTACAGTACTTCTCTACCACAATTATTAGGCAAACTTTCAATTCACAGTCTTATTTAATAAGAAATATATAAAAAAAATCAACTTTCATACATTTTAAAAATAGTCGGCATTTGTCTGTCAATACCAGTGACCTTGCCCTTTCACTCTGGGTGAAAAAATTCCGACCTTGGATGGAAATTCGTACGCAAACTAGGCGGTCTCATTCGAGTTAAAGGTCGCATTTTCTGTAAAGTAAACTGTGACAATTAAATACTGCAATGAACAGTTTTAAGAGAATTGTCTTCTATTCTAAACAAAATAACATCATAAATTAGCACCTTGACAGCAACGGAATAGGTTCACCGCAGCCATTTTGTCCCTAATCGGCACCTCTTTGTATTTTTGGTGCGAATTCGACAGTCAGACTGGTTTTGACCAATAAAACGTTTTAAGAATATTGACGCGGAAATGTAAATGAAAACACTACCGACGGATACGCGTACGTCCGCTTTACATATGTGATTTTAACCTGTTGCAACAAAATTACAATGATTGCACAAAATGTGAAATAGAAAGAACTTATTAAGTCCATTTGCCTTTACTGAGTAAATTTAGTTTAAATGGAAATTTATTATATTTTGATACCTTGGTAAATGCAGTCATAAGAATTAAGAACTAAGTATAATTTTGAAAAAAAGTCTGATATAATACTTTTAATATATTCTGCCATCCTAAGTAATGTACCAGTCCCAAGATATTCCTTATCACTGAAGGTCTAGTCAAATAACCTTTCGACTACATTACCTTTATAAGGAAGTTAAGGAAAAGGCAAACCTTATGTTAGCATGTCCTCATTTTGATAGAATATTAATCTGGAGTTTGGCAAAATTACAGACACAAAATTTTCTTATTTAAGTAGAAAAAAGCAGCTCATTTTGTATCTTGCACTTGTAAGAGAAATACAAGTGTAACTCAGATATTGGATGCACTCCAGTGACTTCCACTTTAAACAATTTTTCAGTCATATCGCTATGACATCTGTGGTGTGGCAGTTTATAGTGATGTCTAGCACTGGGGTATCATGCTGCAGACATGTAGCATGATGTCCCAACCAATCACATTGTCCTGACATCAGGCTGACCAGTCCTAACACTAACCTCTTAATGCTGAGCACCTAGCAAGGCAGCTGTTAGTGCCATTTTCATAAGTCTTTGGTATGACTTGGTCAGGGTTTGAACCGACGACCTCCCATGTCCGAGGAGATTACTATGTAAACACTTGGCGACCGGAGTGGTCCATTTTAAACCTGCACTTCCTAAGCTCCATTGGAGACTGGAATACATTCAATTTATCAACAGCTACTCCATTATAGATTGGAATACATTAATCTTAACAATAGTTACTCAAGTGTGTACAGAAAACTTCAATCACTCATATACACAAACTTATTCCAAACAAAACAGTGAAGAATCAAAATAATAAATTCCATTAAATACTGATTGGTGACTGGCATAAATGGATGTGACACATGTAATGTCTGCTACTAAAATAGAGTAGAAAAGCAAACTGAGACCAGATAATTGGAGTGCAAGAAAAGCATAACATGCATGTAACGAACAAGTAAAAAATTACATAAATTAAAAACAACAAAGCATCAGCTTTGGTGCCTAATAATTATCACTGACTAAATTGATTTTATATCAGCAACATTCTGGTTGTAATTATAACTTAAATAAATTCTTTTCTTCCATATCTTGTACAGTCATATCCAGTTGCCTATACAAAAATTTGGTGCATGAACTAATTTTTTCCATCTTTTTTTCAAATGGATGATTAGATAAGAAGTCTCTATTTTAGACTGCATAATCCATACAGCCAAATTAAAATATAGAGGTTAAACATTAAAGATCATAAGTGTGTGTGTATGTGTGTGTGTGTGTGTGTGTGTGTGTGAGAGAGAGAGAGAGAGAGAGAGAGAGAGAGAGAGAGAGAGAGATAAAATATTTTTCCCCGCATTTATTCTTTTATTGTACTTCTTTTACTTTCCCATCAGAAATGGTTTGATAACCAGACTTTATGTTATACAGACGTATTGTGTTCTCCAACAATGAAAGTATCACGTCAAAATGATGCGTTTAGGTGACTAGAAGCTTACATTGGGAACTTCTCTCATTCTTTCGTTGCCGATCGCGATTCAGCATGGACTTCGGTAGACTTGTAAGTTACTTTATCGTTTCAAAGTTTATGGAAAGCAAACTCTTATTAGAAATTATTACGAGTTACGCTCATGTTCATGATCTGATAGCACTGAACTTTTAGGCTGGACCAATTACGGGACTAATTCGGACTACTCAAATTCGAAATCGGCCCATTTACGTACTCAGCCCATTTCGTGTTAGGATTATCGGTTCACGATTTATATAATAGTAATGTGCACATAATGGCTACGGTCATTTGTTTATTTATTTTTTTTTAAATCTTTGTTTTTTATGTTTGCTGTGTATAATTGTTATTATCCAGTTCAAGTACAATGCAGGTTATGTAGACATTCATTATAAACTATTTCAGTAACGAGCGTAATTTTCCAGAATTTTATTGTACATACTTTTAAATGGCAATTATTAGAAAATTGTAAAGCCACAAATTCATATTTTTAATTATATCTAAGTAAATGCGCCTACCTGACCACGTTGAGCACTTTAGTTAAGTATTCCTTAGTGCCGTAAGATAGAATAAGCAATAAAGGACACACAGCAATATGCTTAAGTCATGAGATTACATTTATTAATTCTCCTTTCAAACTTGATACTAATTACTGAATAACAGGGAGAATTTATAGCAAAGATGTGTTGTTAACATTTTCGAAGTAAACAGTAATGATCATCCATGTTTTAGAATTCCTGGAGCCATATCTGCCAAAGTGGAATAGAAAAGGATGTTGCTGTATTTATTATTTCAGCTTTTTCAAAAAATCTTTTACCAGGTGCTGTATTCTCTTGGCTTAAACCATGTAACAAGAAAAGGGAAAACCCAACAAGCATTCAATTTTTCCAAATATAATTTTATTTTCCCAAAAATATAAAATCAAACAAAGTGATAGAATTAAAAAGAACTTACAGCCTGGTATTAATTCCTGCAGTATTTCCTAAGTGTACTTTCAATTTCACAGTAATCTGGAAATGATCCTAAAGTATTCTGAATGAAGATTCTAATGTGCTTATGTGCTGGCACCACTGAAAAAATACTGTACTAAAATCTATAAGTTTTTCTTCATGTTAAATCCAATAAAAGTTGGATGTTACAGATGTTCTTGAATGTTTCAAGTAATCCAACAAAATTAAATAAATATCCAAGTTCTTAAATAAATTCACAATAATCCAACAGTGTACCATATTTGCTGGCCTATAAGACGATACTTTTTGACCAGAAAATCTTAGCTTCGTCTTATACTCCGAATTGACTTACATATGGATTATGTCAGCAGAATCGCTTTATTGTATTTTTCATACGGAAAATAATTCTCCAAGAGTACAAAAAATAATGTGTAAAAATTATTTCATTTTGGGGAAGAGAAAATGTATGAAAAAATATAGGATCCCACATTTAGTATTTTAAACAATTACATGATTTTCAGTATTAAAAATTAACATAAATCAGATGTAATTGTGTTAAATCAGCATGCACCAGTAATGTATGTTGTTTGTAATATACATTGTTTAGATTTGATTACATATATGTGCATTAGAATTTACAAGTTATAAGATGAATAACCATGATGAAGACATATTCCATCACAAAATTTTTCTTGCACCTAATGATCAAATAAAACTTATGCCCCATTGAGATAGAGACAGACAGACAGATGTCTTCACAATTGTACATCTGTATTGTTCACTTACCTGATGACTGATCTTACTTGTGTACAAGTGCAGTACCATATTCCATTATCAATTAATACCACTATGTAAGCAATTCCTGCTAGGTTTTTTTTGCCACTTCCATTATTAAAGGAATCACCTGGTTTTTTAGTGGTATTTACATGCTAATTAAATATGCTATGGCTGTATTCAGTCATTCCAAGCTAACACCTGTTTGAGGTCAAGATTCGGGAGACCAGATCAGATTAGTGAGGTTACCAATAGGAAATGAGGCTACCCATGGGTATTATGAATACTGTACCATATAGTGAAAGGAAATGCCAGGTGGTTACTAGTGTAAATTTCTCAGCCAGTGACATTTTTGAACTTGCCAATGGAACCGACAGCAATTTAAAGTACATATAGCATGAGCAAAGATCAAAAACATTTGCTGCCTAAGTACAGGAAGAGTACATGCACTTTAAACAAAATCTTATTTTTTGGGAATGGAGAGGTTGTTAAAGTTTGCAAAGAAAATTAGACAGCATGCAAAATAATCATTCTTGGGATTTAACCTAATGGAGACTATGGATATAACTATTGTGAATATTTAAACCCTGAAGGGGTATGGTATGTATTTTCATAGTTTACATTTACTGTTTCATTTATTAATGTTTTCTCTCTTTGACAAAAGCTTCAGCACCAGGGGGCAGTAAGGTAAAAAAAACAAAATAAACCCCACGAAGAGCTGAACTTTCTCTCTCTCTCTCTCTCTCTCTCTCTCTCTCTCTCTCTCTCTCTCTCTCACATATCGCTCCACATTTTATTTTGATCATGAGGTGCATGAAGAAAAATGCAATGGAATATGTATGCATCCTTCTCTCTGTATCCCACCACCCCCCACCCCCCGAAAAAGCATTTTAGTATTGATGATGCAATTTCCCTATTGCTGGTAATCTGAAATAGCATACAGTGAAACTTTTAATATATGAAACTGGAAGTTATAATTTAATTCCAAATAGCATCGTGAGTTTTATCCTATCGGTAACTCAACAAAATTTCAAGTCAGCGTCATTATATGTAGCTAAAAGTACATAATACATTTAAAATACTTTGTGTGAAACAAATTAGGTACTTTTAGTTACATTTAATGATCCTGACTGGATTGGTTACTGAGTTACAGATAGGATAAAATTCACTATGTTGTGTGGAACGAAGTGTGAAACACAATCTGAGGTATTTATCTGGCCTCATCTTATACTCAGCATCGATTTATATATGGATGAAGGATAGAAATTTTGCCAAATTTGCTGATTCGACTTATCCTCCACACCGACTTATAGTCTGGTAAATACAATACTGTCTTAGAATAAATGGTTTTCTGGTATGCAATTTCAACATTCAGTAAATAAATCTGAATCCTGTTGTAACTCTAGAATACTGAACTATAATTGAAGAATGAAATGCTGCACATTTAATTCCTTTATATAGCCACTACACATCAGATTAACAATTCTGAATCACTAGAAAAGATTCCAGGTTTTTAGTTTTTTCTGTATTACAAAATATCTTTATCAGGTATCATCTGACTTTTTCTTATAATTAGGCCAATCAGCAACTAGGGCAGTCATGATATCTGTAGAGTACAGATGCTCTCCTAGGATCATGTGATGTTGACAATAACTTCCATTCAACCATTTTGTGGCCTAATTTGACCAAATTAGTTGTTGGCATGAACTTTGCAACTCGACCCACATTTATGAATGGAGAAAGTACATCTATGTACTCTTCTTATAGTACAGGCTGGCCATTGAATTAAAGAATTTAAAAAAGGATGTCACTAACCCAAATGACTTAAATAAAAACTTATACAGCCACCCCTTCTGCATCAGAAAAGTGGCATTATAAGACAGGTGGCCTTCCCAGAGGGGGAATATATTTGTGAGATGTGTATGTATATGTATGCGTATATTGTAGGAAAGCTACATATAACTTAAAGCAGTTTATATCTTCATTTAAAAGTAGCGTTAATTATTAAAATGTTCTTCTTGTCTTAAAAACAGTTATTTCAAGGTAACATAAATTAGTAGTTCTTATTCTTAGGCGAGAAATGTGAGTTGGGTATTATTGGCATGCACATTACAAAACTATTCAAAAACGTTATTTAAATCTTGATACATATGTGGTTTCATAACTGAAATAATTATCTTTCCATTTACTCCATTTTCCCACTGCTACAGAATATTCTCCTGATCTTTTATGATCTTGTTTATTTGAGTCTCCCAACAACGGTCGTAATCGTCAAATTAAAACAAAACTATCTGCTGTGTGAAGCCCAAAGCTCTATCAAAACATTGCTGACCCCATTTCCTGTAAATGTTGGTGTTAATGATATAATAATAATCTTAGTGGTATGTGTACTTCAGCCAACACTTTCTTTCAGTAACGAAAACCTGACATCCGGAAACAGACATCGGAAAAGATAATCGGATTACTTACCTTACCGTAATTAAATATTTGTTCTGGACACATATTAAAATTAAATGTGGCTGCTTGTGAGGGATAAATTTTATATTTTTGCACTAATATGTTGTCCGCTGGTCACATCAGAGGGGTGACCTTTCTTGAATGGTAATTTTGAACACAAACTCATCGGTGCCAAGGGATTATGGTCATAAAGAATGGGTGGCCACTGGTTGGGGGTGGGGGGGCATGAGAGGGACCACTGTATTGAATATATTCAGCAAAAAGTTTATCTTGACCAATTGATAGCCAGAGACTAATTGTCATTCAGTTTTATAAAATAAAGATGAAAGGTTTCAAATTCTATTTGATCAGAGGCTGAATTTTAATTAAGTTTGTGATCCTTACAATAAATAACAAACAGTGTTGGTTTATTTATATGTCAAACCACTGATTCATTATTACACAGAAATTATTGTCTGTTATGGTCTGACCATGATTTTTACATTAAATTTGCATGGACAAATCTGTAATGGGCTTTCTCTGGAATGGGCCAAGTATGTTATGGGCCAAGATCTCCAGTGACTGGCTGGACCATACTATAGTTATGCTGGTGTCCTAGGTTTTGATGCACTTAAGCACTTGCATTCACCTTTTCAGAAACATAATCCATTCATAGCTATACCTTTGGTGTCATTTAAATTATTTATTTCATTTAGCAAAGCATTCATATTTATGTGACAATGATATATTCTCTCTTACTCTTCTTGTCATGCTTTAAACGAGATGACCCTTTGTCAGAAAGTGCATTTTATATATCAGTTGTTTTCATGAGTGTGATACCATTGTGCATATGCTCCAAAAACATTGCAGAGCAACATCAGTAACATATAGGAAATTCAAGTGTATCAGAAATATCACATAAAGAAAACAATTTAGCATTCCTAAAGCTTATTTTAAAACTATTTTAGCACAGTTTTGATTTGGGGACAGATTTTGTATCAAAAGCTAAAATGATCAGACTGGGAAAAATCATGATGGTAGTATAACAAAATTGTTCAGTTGTAAGCAAAAGCTAATTTGCAGATCTTTGAATGTATTGTTTCGGAACTTTAAAACTATATTGCATCCATCAAAAGTCATTTCTCTAGAAGTGAAGATAATTAGGGACAAATGAGAAAAAGTCACAGGAAAAAGCTTTATGTTCATTTTATCATTTTTACCATTATCTACAAATTAAGAAAAAAAAAAGGGTAATTAAATATATAGATTTTCTTAACTGATGGTTTCAGATAAAATTGCTTATTTGTCTTAAGATAGAAAATTTAAATACATTGATTTAAATAAGAAAAGTATAGAGTATGCAGATTTATTGATAAAATTTATATAAAAGTACATGTATATCTTTTAAATTTTCAAAAATTATAGTAAAAAATGATTACCTTTGAAAATCCATGAAAACTGCTCCATATGAAACTCAATAACAATGTACACCATTTTAACCAGTGTTACTGATGCAATCTGTCACATTATTATCATGTACTTATTTCATGACTGGAATGCCTAATATCTTTCGCTCCATTCTGAATAAAATTACATATAATATAGAATGAAGCCAGTCTCAAGAATGGCCAAAATGATTCCAGTCAATAAATTGTTTTTCCCAAATATATTATAGATTAATCAAATTTAATGATGGAGGCAGATTTGGTGATATTCTATCCATGATGGCAGCTTCAGGGTCAAAAGCAGTGATAAAGAAGTTTGTATAAACATGCAGGTGTCATGTAAGCATGTTAATTTAAGCATACAATAAGATATTTTGTTACCAGTTTTGGTATGTTGGAGCTTTTCAAGAATAACTAAAATGGTTTCAGTACTCTGCATATAAAAGAATAATCTGGCTGAAGAAACAGATTTGCTGTGGATTCCTGGAAATTCATTTTAGCCAGTAGAGCCGGGGTATTCCCGAAGCTTGAGTAGCTGGGTAATTTACTCATCTAAATCTGCCAGAATGACTGGTTACTTTGTGCTACCCCCTTAGCACCCCAAACACCCCTGTTTAAAATCTTTATTGGCTACGTCCACTTTTATGGAATGCCTTGTGAGCATTGGTTTGTTCAAGGTGCTGTTGTTCATTAATGTAGTTTTTCATGTTCTAACGATTTAGCGGTTGTCAGCTATTTTTAATAAGCTGAGCTGAGGCAAAATCATTGTACATGTACTGTACCTTACACAAGGGTACTTGCAGCAACCTGGTTGCAAGTCAAGCATTCAACTGACAGCTATTTTGTTCCTGAGCTGTAAAGGAGGAGAATTAATAAATCAAAACAAATGATAAATGAGTAAACACCGATTTTAGTCTGAATTAGCCGTAATTTAATTGCAAGGATTGTGCCTTTCTCTTCTTTCTCCTTCTGCCTTGTATCTGTTCCACAACAGAAAATTGGGTGAAGGGGATTCCCCCTCCAGTTGAGAAAAGGGGGAAATTTTCAGATTACATGTACATGTATAGGGGACTTCTAACAAAGTGACCAAAAGTATGGCTTATGAATATGGCGTGAATTGTATGCATTTAGTTGATTTTTTATTTTTTTATATAAATTTTGGAGATATTGCGATGAATATATTCTAGACCAGACCCTGCTTTCCAACATTTAGTAATTTACCCCTGTGTGTTTTAACATCAGCTCTGTTTTACAACATTTAGTAATTTACCCGTGTGTTTTAACATCAGCTCTGTTTTACAACATTTAGTAATTTACCCCTGTGTGTTTTAACATCAGCTCTGTTTTACAACATTTAGTAATTTACCCCTGTGTGTTTTAACATCAGCTGTTTTACAGCATTTAGTAATTTACCCCTGTGTGTTTTAACATCAGCTCTGTTTTACAACATTTAGTAATTAACCCTGTGTGTTTTAACATCAGCTCTGTTTTACAACATTTAGTAATTTACCCCTGTGTGTTTTAATATCAGCACTGTTTTACAACATTTAGTAATTTACCCGTGTGTTTTAACATCAGCTCTGTTTTACAACATTTAGTAATTTACCCCTGTGTGTTTTAACATCAGCACTGTTTTACAACTTTTCTCTTTTTCAGAATGCGACTGAGGCTCAGGCAGCAGCTGCTGCCCTGAAAATGGACCCTCAGAAGGTCACCAACAATGTGAGTGACTTTTTAATGAAATTGCACCACTGTAAAGCATAAAAAACCTTCTAATTTTATCCAGTTCATCAATCTGTCTTTATGTAAATTAAAACTTTACTTTTATAAAATCAAACTTGATTATATACAATTAAAATTTAGTGGTTTTTCTTTCATTACAAAATTCATAAGTAAGCATGAGAATATAACAAAATTGTCTGTCAGTTTATCTGTCCAGTTTTCTTTTTTACATTTTTTCATATGCAGTCAGACAGAATTACACCAAGATTGAATTTTATTTCCCATGCAGCAACAAGACGTTCGAAAACTATCATTATCTACTTTGATCCCAAAGAAGTCCACAAAAGTTTGAGAAAGTAAATTGTAAAAATATTAGTTGAAGAGACAGTTTTCATACTTTTTAACTGCAATGTGTATACAGTCAAACCTGTTTAAACAGTCACCTTAATATATCAGTCACCAGGTCTTGGTGGTCGTTAATATATCAGTCAGGTGGGCATTCTAGTTTCTGTTAAGATTTGACCAGATAGGAAATAATTCATTTATGTGCGAGAAGAATGACCAAATAATGGAAAATAAATTGAAACCATTAATTATAAAAATATATGGATATTATATTATCATCAAAACAAACACATGATATTTATCCCAATCAATAAGGCACATTATGAATTAGGTTGATGCAACACATCACGTCATGAATTAGGTTGATGTGACTTGCTGTGACACAAAACTTACTTAACAGTCAATCACAGAAATTGTGATCCATTAATTTGTCATTTCACTGACCTTTGGCCATTACAAGACCAAATCTATAACTGAGGAGTTGCACTGTGAATACAACCTACCTGACTTTCCAGTCATGTTACAGCTTTGATCTTTACCTCATTGTGCACAGTCATGTGCCTGGCAGCTGAGTCTTGAAGGCTTTTGTGTTACTTGTGTGCATACAGATATTACCACTTTGTTCTTTATATCATTTTGTAGATATTTATCTTGATGGACACACTAGGGCCCTGGCAGCTTAGACTTCAAAGTTTTTGTGTATTTGATGTGCATACTTAGAACCACACAGCTGAGTTTTCATCTTGATGTGTACACTTAGAGGTTTGACAGCTGTGATTCATACAAGTTTTTGCATTTTCTTGTGTACATATTACTGCTTTGTTCTTTATGTTAGTGCATATATATTTTTCTTAGTCGGCACATTTTAGAGGCCAGGTAGCTGAATCTTTATTTCATTGTGCAGAGTCTTGCAAGTTTTTGTGTTTTCTTGTGAATATGTTTGACCTGTGTTATAATCATGAATTATGTGTGAATTACAAGTTAACCCCAAACCTCCTTAGGAATAATTTCAATTGATACTTGTACATGTCTTTTTTTTTCTTCTTCAAATTGCAGGCTGATGTGGAGATGCAGTGGGCTGTCAAGGCTTACCAACATGCAGAAACACACTTCAATGTACGTATACAATGCCAGATTTGTATTTATAAGTGTGAGAATGAGCAAAATCATTGCATATAAATAAAGTGGTCTTGTATCCGATCTGCTTGGCCTAGCAGTCTTATAAAACTTATTATCAGTATTTCATATGAGACTTTATTTTAGCTAATGTTGGCTGAATTCCACTTCATGAAAACTACACTGAAGTTGATATAAGAGAGGAAAAAAAATGGTATATTTACACAGTAGCCAAGCCATAATATGTTGTCCTCACTGCTTTCCTCCCTGTAGCTGTGGATGCCTTTGTGCTGTATTGACCTTTGACCTTTTGGCATTTGGACACTTGCACTAAGATGTTATATAATTATATACAATAAGATAACATATTGCTGAGATCTGTAAGTTTCCAATACGATTAAGACCAAGAATCTACACATTCTTCAACCATTTCTTGTCTAGTTCACATTATCAGGTGGCAGTTGAGTAGAGTTTATTGATCTTGTGAGTGTATCAAAACTCAGTGTAACCCCCAGGGTGTAAAGTTGAGGGTAGAAAAAAATCCTTGGTGTCAGAACTGGGGGTCAAATAAAAAATGTGGGGGTCAAAAATGTACTGACAAATTTTCATTTGACCCATACTTTTTCAGCACTTTTTCAGCTTGAAATAGGATATTGCAACTTGCACAACATACTCTCTGTCTGTCTGTCTGTCTGTCTGTCTCTGTCAAAATACAAATAAACCAACACACACAATTAACACACAAATGCATTGTCCATTCAAAGGATAATTTTATTAGTTAATTTTCCTTTTAGTTAAAAGTCGTACTTTTAACAGTCTCCTTATAATCTTTTTGTAGCAATATTATAGACCAACACATTACATATAAGCCAAAACAACAAGCCAAATAAATCTTTTTAACCAAATGACAGTTGATTTACTACCTGTCATAAAATGTGTACTATCATCGGTTTCATTGTACTTATCCTAAAACACATTTATCCAAAAATATCATAGAGGGTAATGATTCATCTTCTCTTTAATAAGTTACACTTGAACTTTTAGATCTTTCTTTTGTTGCAGCAAAGTTAAAAACCAACAAAATCTGCAATGACCCCCTGACTTTGTAATCCATATAATGGATTTGACTCGGCAAGTTTACTGATTTCTTTGTTGTGAAAGAATGTCTTGGGTGATAATGTGTTCTACAGCTATCTTGTGGCGAACAAGGGCAGATTTTTTAAAATTCTTAAACCCTGTTAAGAAAGGATTATTCACTTTTGCAGTCTTCACAATAACACGATCAGAAGTCATACCGATATTCCCAATGGACGTGCCTATTCCAGTCAAGGGAATTATTTTCTCCATTTGTCATTAAAGTTAGATCTACAGTTACTCTTTTGTGTTCTGCTTCTTTCACTTTCATGGCTAATGATTCTTAGTGCACGTTGTTTTTATCTGGAGATCACTTTCTAGTGCAACAAGCAGTGAGGTTAAACATCTATGCTAGTCTGGTTCTCTGTTTCGTACGCACTTTATAGCGGAGTGCAACGCAGGGAGCATACGACACGGAACCAGACTATGCCTATGTTTGAAGTATACGTGATGCCATCCCTCATCCAAAGCATTGGATATTAAATAAATCCTGATTGCATTTGCAAATCCTTTGCGTCAAAAAACGCACGGCAACAAAACGTGTGCGTCAATTTTCTCCAGCGTGCATCCCTGACGCACAAATGTGCGTAAAGCGAAACACTGAAACTGTACAGGATATGTGGATAAAAAGTCTTTCCATCTTTGTTAACGACTCATAAAGTGACAGTTTATTTATTTGCATAGAAGCAAATAAATACAAAATGATCATGTTTTTATACCATAAAAATGCTTACATATGGTTGGAGAATATGGTTGTGAAGTTTCTGGTAGTGTCTTATTGTAATGATCCTGTTGTATATAAAATTTCCAAATTTAAATGATCTGAACTGCTATAAAATTTTCTTATGCCATAGGCCTGAACGCAAATGTAGATTATCCAGAACAAGGGATCAAAGGTCAGGGTTTAAATTTAAGGCATCCTCAACGAGCTCCATCTTCAATACCACATTCAACAAGCATCAGAGCCACTGAAATGACCTTCCATAATTCAGAGAGTGAATTTTGGGAGCCATTTTGACATGATAGTGACAATCTTGTTCTTCCTTTGCAGCTGATATCGTCGGTAGATCCCAGGGCAATTAGGCTGACAAGAATTGATGATGAGATTTACACCAGGTTTCGACAAGAATTCGCAGACTTCCCAGTTGAAATGCTTAGAGAAGAGCAACTTAAATCTCCAGAAGCTAAAGAGGTAGCAGGACCTTAAGTCATAGACTTTAAAGTAAACACCCACATATAAAGAGTTAAATGATGTATATTTATAGACTTTAAAATAAATGCCTAGATATAAGGAGATAGTATGTAAATTTGTAAACTTTAAATTAAGACCCAGATATAAGGAGACTTGAAAATAAAGACCCAGATATAAAGAGGTAGCAAGATACAATTTGAGAAACTTAAAAATAAAGGTCCAAATATAAGGAGGTAGAAAAATAGGCCTAGATATAAAGAAGTAGCAGGATGTAAATTTATAGACTTAAAAATAAAGGTCCAAATATAAGGAGGTAGAAAAATTGGCCTAGATATAAAGAAGTAGCCAGATGTAAATTTATAGATTTGAAAATAAAGGTCCAAATATTAGGAGATAGAAAAATTGACCTAGATATAAAGAAGTAGCCGGATGTAAATTTATAGACTTTAAAATAAAGGCCCAGATGTGAAGAGGTTATAAAATATAAATTTATAGACTTCAAATTAAGACCCAAATATAAAGAGATAGCAACATGTAGATTGAGAGAGATAAAGTCTCGACTGTAAATAGGTAGCAGGATGTAAATTGGTAGATTTTAAAGTAAAGGCCTAGATATAAAGATGTAGCAGGATGTAAATTGGTAGACTTTAAAATAAAGGCCTAGATATAAAGATGTAGCAGGATGTAAATTGGTAGATTTTAAAGTAAAGGCCTAGATAATAAGAAGTATCAAGATGTAAATTGGTAGATTTTAAAGTAAAGGCCTAGATAATAAGAAGTATCAAGATGTAAATTGGTAGACTTTAAAACAAAGGTCCAGGTATTAAGGGGTAGCAATATAGGCCCAGATATAAAGAAGTAACAGAATGTAAATTTGTGTTCTTTAAAGACTCGGATATAAAGAGGTAGCAGTATGTTAATTGATAGACTAAGTAAACTTATATCTAGTAAACTGCTGCAGGGTCCTTTGTGAAGCAATGATCACTAGTTGCTTTAGTTTTAATTTTATCGAGTAACCTTTCTGAAGCAGTGAGTACTGACAATTCCAGTTTTAATTAGTCAAACCTGTCAATAGGAGTCATTCATGGAACAAGGCAAAACTGGCTGCTGTGCACAGGTTCACCTTTTAAAATTGATTTTTGAACAAACAGCATGCACTGAATATCAGTTATTATTATTATTATTATTACATTATCAAGATTGGTTTATGTCCAATGTATAACAAAATCACAGTTACAGGCATATGTTGTTCTCTCCCAAATTTATGTTCCACACAAGATTACTGTCTTGTACACTTACTGGTATTTCTCATGGCTGTGGAGCTGCCGTCAGCTGAATGTTCTTTTGGTGATATGTACATTACATTTCCGAAGCAAATCCTATGTTTGGTGACTTGTATATCCATGTGGAATAGAACAACCATCAGTCCTGTTGCCATTTTGAATTTTGCACATGATATGGCTGTTACCAATTACTGGTATATGTCTAAGGTGTGCGTAGGTTTGTTCCAGAAAGATTTGCATGAAGAAAAATTGCACATTTTAATGAACAGGTGACATCACACCCACATATTGTCTATCAGTATCAACACAGATTGGGGGGGATTGATTTATCGGACTAGCAGCATCAGGACAAAAATCTACAGACAGTAGCACATACCCCTAAGTTTTCAGTTGCCTAGCAAGTTTATATCTTACTGAAATGAATTGCCATAAGAGAGTTTTTATTATCATTGTCTATCACCAACATAACGTGAAGATGTGGAGTGACTTGTTAAGGGACATAACTCTATCCAGAATGGAGATGATGGGACAAAACCCCAAAAGACACCTTTCAGACATTGGACACAAACTTACAGCATCAGAATATGTTGAATTGTTCCTGAGCTGTGCTAGTTATTAGGATCAGATATGATGGAGATTTTAAAATTGATTGCAAAAGGGTATCATTGTTCAACCTGAAGAGACAAAACCATTATAAGGCAAATCAATATGTAATATACAGATTTACTTTCCAAGTGGTATTGAATTATGTGTAACAGTTGCAGAGTGGTTACAAAGAGTGGGTGGATGTACAGATGAATGGACAGAAAAGATGATTATTATCTTGATGTGGGGATGCAATTGGTGACTTAAGAAGTTCCAGCTGATCACTGCAGAAAGTCCCTAATAACCACTGGTGATTTCAGTAATAACCACAGATGATGGTCACTAATAACCACTGATGATGGTTACAAATAGTCACTGGCAATGGTCACTAAAAACCACTTGTGATGGTCACTAATAACCATGAACAATGGTCATTAATAACTTTTAGTTATGGTCACACTGGTGTTGGTAATTAATAACAACTGGTGATAGTAATGGTCACTATTTAGTGATGGTCACTAAATAACTGCTGATCATGATAGCTATTAACCACTGGTGATGGTTACTAATCTACATTATTGATGGTCACTAATAACCACTGGTGATGGTCACTAATAACCACTGCAGATGGTCACTAATTACATTTAGAGAATTTTGCTGATAACAGGATATGTAAACTGTTATAGCATTACCTTAGTGATGGACAAGCTACTTTTTGACTTTGCATTTCAACTAATATTTTCATGTAAATTCCTTTCATAAATTTTTGTTGTTGCAGAAATGGCGTCCATTCTGCAGTTATTTTGAAAACAAAGTTGAGGACTTCAACATGGGAACCCTCATCAGGATTGACAGCAGAAAAGAATTTTCAGAAGAAAATTCAATGCTTGGTAAAGGTTTTTTTCTGCTACTTTATACTTGAATTTGTATTTGGTTTTCACACCATAAAATATGTCTCACTTTCTCCACATAATAATCTGTTGTCAGCTGTTTGTAAAAATACAATTTCAGAAACTTGTCCCAGTTTGTCTGTCATTTATAACTACTAATATCAAGGTTGTTTTGACCACAGGTTAGTTGGAAGCTTTTGTTTTTATTTTTATACTTGTCAAACCTTTGACTTCCAATCTGAAACCTTTAATAATTATGACTTTTGACACTTCTGTACAGTTCTGCACCAGTGTATGTTCTTTTTCACTTTCAGTGTTGAGGATACAATTTCTAGCAGTGGAAATTGCAAGGAACAGAGAAGGATATAATGATAGTATTCCGAAACTGAAGAGCAAAGTAGTGGCTAGGTAGTACAAGGTGTGTAATACTTTTATTGTAAGTAGTGTATGAAGATTTTCCACAAATGGACATGGCTGGATGACTACGTTTTTATGTGAACAGAATAGCGTGCAATGAAGTGTGGATACCATTTTGAACTGATATCCTTCTGAACTGTGATAACATAATATGACAGAAGTATCACTTTATGACCTATTAAAATTGGAATGTAGACAGCCTTGAGTTAACTTCCAGAACATTGTTAAATAAAGCTAGCTGATTTATTGTTGTCAAGACATTGTGGAATAAAGCCAGCCGATTTATTGTTATCAGGACCTTGTGGAAAAACACCAGTAGATTTACTGTTATCAGGACCATGTGGAAAAAGCCACTGGATATGTTGTTATGAGGATCATGTGGAATAAAGCTAGCAGATTTACTTTTATCAGGACTTTGTGGAATAAAACTTGCAGATTTACTGTTATCAGGATCTTGTGGAATAAAGCCCTTAGATTTACTGTTACCAGGATCTGTGGAATAAAGACAGCAGATTTACTGTTATTATGACCTTGTGGAATAAAGACAGCAGATTTACTGTTATTAGGACCTTGTAGAAATTATTATAGTTTTTCCTTACTGAGGGCTGGGTTGAAATATATTTGATGCATTTACTTAACATGTCACTCAAGACATTCATTGTGTAATAACTTTGAAGACTTTATTATTCAGAACCTTGTGGTTATTTCTGTCATGCATGGTATTGAAGTCAGCTGAAATGTATGTGAACTGTAATTACTTGACAGACAAACCTTTACAAGCTCATGGAATAGCATCACAAGTTACCATTTACGAAAACTTTGTGAAATGAAGCCAACAAATATTTTAAATTGAGGACATGGTGAAAAATGTATTTGACAGATTTATTATTTCATGGACTTGGGGGAAATATTTAAATATATTACTCACATGTGTTGTGTACAAAAGGTACATTTCTTATTAGCTTGTTTCCTAAATTCTTTTCATTTTGTGGGTGGAAATTCACATATATAAAACATGCCATGCCTGATAGACAACCTGCACGAGGGATAACTTAGATGCATTTGATTTTATTGGTGCTTGATATATCTCACAAATACAAAATCCAAAACTCACATTCATTATTAAAATGACCAGGTAGTAAATTGCTGAAAAGGAAAAAAAAGCTGCCAAAACTCGTTAGATATTTGAGAGTCTGCTTTTCAGGGATGTTGGAAGCCATTTGCAGGATCTATGTAGAAGGAATGATTTTAAGATTCATGCTAATTTCTAAAATAAATTGGAAGAAAAATTTGACTGAGTGTGCAAAAATTCAAGCTGTGCCTTTATTTCTTCAGTAAATAACTCTTATTTCCAGAAAATCCCCCTTTTTTCTGTTCTTGAATAGACCCAGTATTAGTATTGTCAACTAAATATATATATATCCAACCAGTGCATAAAATCAGTTGTATGTTGTAATGGCAACAGGAAAAATCATTTCTCAAACATTTTCTTTAATGAATGGAGGCCATTTACAAGACAAAATCTGTCCTTTCACATTTTATGTATTGTTATGTGTAGGTCTCTACAAAAATAACAAGAGAAAAGAGTGAAGCCAACAAGCTATGTATATTTTAACAAAATAATTTATTTCCCTAGAAAACAATGTAAAAATTGGAAATAGGACTTAAGGTTTGTGAATATAATGCAAAATTTAATCCTAAGATTAAAAAATACAAGTCCTATCACTAAACTGTTCTAATAGAATCCGGGTTAGAATCTCGATGAAATTCCAATATGGAGGCGATGACGTCAGATGATGTCTGTACTGGTGGTAACAGATCCTCGATTGAATCGCAGTTTATAATGTTTCCGTTAAACTCCAGAATAAATTTCCACTGAATTTCTTTGTCCCAGAACTTTTTATAAAAAAGTGCACTTGTTTAGTTTTCTAGAGAATAAATTATTAAATCCAAAAAATAGATAAACTTCAAAAACAAACTGGCAACAACAATTGAAACCTCTTGAACTCTCAAGGTTTAAAATACAAGTCAATAAATTTAATACCAGTTGGCTGTTTTGAGCCTCGATTTTAGATCACATGGTGCTTCACGTGATGGGCTACGTGATACTAATTTGAACATCGCAATAGAAGCGCACAACCGGTAGGCACGTCCACCATGGAAGAACCCAGTGAATCTTGTTATAAAATTCAAATAAAAAAGTTGTTTACAAATTAGAGCCATCATACAATCAGAAAATGACCCTGGTAACAGCCTATTGTTTTAACTCGATGTTTACAAAATCTATGAACCAGAGTGGGCTAAAAATAGTGCTAATGCAATATCTTGTATGTTCTATACAAACTGAATTTACTGGAAAAAATATCGAATCCCGTAAAAATAATCATTACAATAAAATGTAATGAAACAAAAATAAAATTAAAAAGAATTTTAAAACTAACACACAAGCAATTTAATTACATATACGTAACACTTCCCCCCATAAAGAAAAAGAAAGATTTATATAATAAAGCTTTCTTTTTACCATATGTAAATTATACATGAGGTAAAACAAAATTACATAGGAAAATTCTTATGCATTATATAAAGTGTACATGAAATAATATTTCTATACTTGGGAAAGTGCATCTGCAATCAAATTGTCTTTTCTTTTGATGTGCATGATGTTAAGATTATATTCTTGCAAAAACAAAATCCACCTTAATAATCTTTAATTTTTATTTTTCATCTTGTCGATGAAAGTAAGGGGGTTGTGATCACTAAACACAACAACCGGAGAAGGGGCTGAGTTAATGTAAAGTTCAAAATGCTGTTATGCCAATATTAAAGCCAAACATTCCTTCTCGATTGTTGAGTAATTTCTTTGGTGCTTATTTAATTTCTTAGATAAATAGCACACTGGGTGATCAACACCATTTCTATCTTCTTGAATCAATACTGCTCCAACCCCAACATAACTTGCATCAACAGATAATTTAAAAGATTGATTGAAATTTGGAGCTGTGAGAACCGGCACACTTTTTGAGTATGGCTTTTAATCTATCAAAAGCTTCCTGTCATTTTTCAGTTCAAAGAAACTTGTTTTTCTTACTTTCTTAACAAGTTTGTCAGGGGTTCAGCAATATTATAAAAATTGGAACAAAACTTTCGATAGTATCTGGCCATACCCAAAAATCGCATCAGTTGCTTTTTACTGACAGGCACAGGGAAATCAGAGATAGCCTTGACCTTAGCATCTATAGGTTTAACTTGACCATGTCCCACAATATGTCCTAGAAAAGTTACACAAGCATGGCAGAACTCACTTTTAGATAAATTGATTGTCAAATTTGCATCAATGAGTCTTTCAAAGAATTTTCAAATCGTGGCTAGATGTTCTTTCCAGGTGTCGTTGTAGATGATGACATCATCGATGTAAGCATCACAATTATCTAGACCAGAGGTAATCATTTTCATCAAGCGTTGAAAGGTACATCCCGAATGGCATTACTTTATATTGATAGAGTCCATGGAGTCACAAATGCTGAAATTTCCTTTGCTCTTTCCGTTAGTGGAATTTGCCAAAATCCTTTCAGAAGGTCAAATTTGGTGACATACTTGGCATTTCCAATTTTATCAATGCAGTCATCGATTCTTGGTAATGGAAATGAATCTGTTTTTGTCACACCATTCACCTTCCTATAATCAGTGCACATTCGGAAAGTTTTATCCGGTTTTGGAACAAGTATACATGGTTAACTCCAATCACTTTTACTGGGCTCTATGAAATTGTTCTCCAGCAAATACTGAATTTCCTTTTTGAAGTATTCCTGTTTGAGAGGGTTCATCCTGTATGTTTCACAGGCTTTGAATCTACAATTTCAGCGTCATGAAAAATTTTGTTTGTCCTCATAGAAATATCTGGAAACAGGTGCTCATATTTGAATAATAACTGTTTAAGTTCATTCCTTTCTTGCTGTTGCAAATGTAGAAGTTTCTGGTCCAGATTTTTCATAATTTCCGAATTCTGAAGATTTGATGTTGCAAGATCAACAGAATCTGATTGAATTCCTTCACTTAAATCCTCACTTTGTGGGACAGGTACAACTAAATTAATTGCATGATTTACCTGGCTATCTCTCTCAATATACTCCTTTAACATGTTCATGTGGCAAAGTTGTTTTTGTTTTCGCCTCCCAGGAGTATTTATGATGTAATTTAAGTCATTTACTTTCTCTTCAACTGTGTATGGACCATAATACTTGGCCTGAAGAGGATTTTGTGGAATGGGCAAGAGAGCTAGAACTCTATCACTAGGCTGAAAACTCCAATCCTTTGAGTTTTTATCATATCTTGATTTCATTTTTAACTGAGTAGAGAGCAGATTTGCTCTTGCGACCTCACAAGCCTTTGACAACTTGTACCTAAAATCAGAAACATAATCAAGAAGCTTGAGTTCAGTATCTTCATTAGAAAGAAGTTTCTCTTTCAACAACTTCAATGGTCCACACACAGTATGTCTGAAAACTAGTTCAAAGGGACTGAATCCTAAAGATTCTTGAACGGACTCCCTAACAGCAAACAAAACTAAATGAATGCATTCATCCCAATCTTTACTTGTATCAAAGCAATATGACCGAATCATATTCTTCAAAGTCTGATGAAATCTTTCTAAAGCCCCTTGGCTCTCAGGGTGGTAAGCAGAATATTTAAATTGTTGAATGCCTAATTCGTTCATAGCTTGCTGGAAAATTCCAGACATAAAATTTTACCCTTGATTCAATTGGACAGATTAAAGAAGGCCAAATTGAGTAAAAAACTTTATCAAAGCTTTTACTATGGTTTTGGTTTTTATATTCCTCAAAGGAATTGCCTCTGGGAATCTTGTTGACACACACATAATGGTGAACAAATATTGGTTGCCTGACTTGGTCTTAGGTAAGGGACCAACACAATCTACCATAATTCTGCTAAATGGTTCGTCAAATGCAGGAATAGGTTGCAGATGAGCCTTAGGTGTCTTCTGATTGGGTTTTCCTACCATTTGACAAGTATGACAAGATCTACAAAATTTACAAACACCACTTTTAATTTTTGGCCAATAAAAGTGAGTCAGGATCTTGTGATAAGTTTTATTAATCCCTAAATGACCAGCCAGAGGAGTTTCATGGGCCAAACTAAGTATTTCCTGTCTGTAAGATTTTGGAACAACAATCTGATAGTTCACTGACCACTCGTCACCAGCAGGTACCTCAGGAGGTCTCCATTTTCTCATAAGAATTCCACTTTTAATGAAATAACAGACAGGTACTTCAGTGGCTTCAGTTTCACTAATGGCCCTCTGAAAGAAACAGGAGATCTCAGGATCTTTTTCCTGTTCGAAGACAAGTGATTGTCGTTTGTCACCCTGATTAGATAAAAGAGAATGAGTATTTAAAAGAGGATCACTGTGATCAATACCTTTTGATTGATCCAAATTAGAAGTGAAAATGACCTCATCAAAAGCCTGACCAATACATGTGTCAGCTAAAGGAATATTTTCCTTATCAAAATCATTCTCAAGAGCTTTCTTTGCCATAGCTCTGGTAACTGCACAAGATGGGTATAACTCAGGGTATTCTTTTTCAATAGGATCAACTTTCTGATCCAAAGAAGGCTTGTCAGTTACAAGTGAATTAACCACAACCTTGTCTCCAGCTAGGTCATTGCCTAGTAACAAATGAATGCCCTCAACGGGTAAAGAAGGCACTTTCCTGACTGTCACAGGTCCTGAAACTAAGTCTGATGACAAATTTACAGAGTGGAGAGGAACATTAACAAAGCTGTACTCTACTCCCTGAATGAGAACACTCTCATTAGAACAGGACATTTCAGAAAAAGGCAAAGTACCTGATAATAAAAGACTCCGAGAAGCTCCTGTATCCCTTAAAATTTTAATAGGGATAGGATTGGCCAAATCACCCAAGAGTGATATAGAACCCTTCGACATCAATGGTCATAATTCTCCATAATAAAATCAGACTAGGGTTTTTGACACCCAACAAATGTATTGCTTTCAATACGTGACCTTGACCTCTTAGAAATAAGAGCATTTGGGATAGGTCTATCTTGATTCTGATGCCTATATTTCAATTTGAAGCAATCAGAAATAACGTGTCCTTTTTTCTTGCAATAAGTACACTTAGGAAGAGACAAGGATTTTGAATCAAGTTTATCAGAACCTTGATTTTTAAAAGTTGTGCCAGATTGAGTTTTAGAAAGAGTCGTATTAGGCTGAAATACCTTTCTACCAGTAGACTGCTGAGTGAAAGACTTGCTTACAACAGGAACTTTATAAGTTAAGGAATACTTGTCAGCAGCAAGAGCAGCATTTTCCAAGGTTTCAATCTCATGCTCTTCAAGATGAGTCTTAATGTCACTGGGGACACAATTCTTAAACTCTTCAAGTAATGCAAGTTGTTTGAGACTTTCATAATCATGTTCAACTTTCTCAGCTGAGCACCATCTCTTAAATAACTGCTCTTTTTCTCTTGCAAATTCAACATAAGTTTGTCCAGCTTCTTTTTTATAGTTCCTGAATTTTTGCCAATAAGCCTCAGGGACTGATGCATAACCCTTTAAGATGCACTCCTTAATCAAATCATAGTCAGAACTTTGCTGTACTGACAGGGGATGCATAGATATTTCAGGCTTTGCCAAAAAGTACACATTGCAATAATTGAGTCCAATGCTCCCTTGGCCATTTCAAATTTTCAGCAACTTTTTCAAAATAAATAAAATATTCATCTACTTTTTCTCTAAAAGGGGGCACTAACCTGATATTTCTTGTAATATCAAAACTTGAATTTGTATATAAAGTGTGATCATGCTTTTCACTTGCCAGCTCCATTTCTTTCATTTTAATTTGAAATTCCTTTTCATCCTTCTCTTTTTGCATCTGTATGTGCATTTGTTATTTTTTAAACTCCAATTGCATTTGTTTATCTTTCTCCCTCCTGTCTCTCTCTCTCCTTCTCTTCAAATTGCAATTTCATTTGTTTATTATTCTCTCTTTCCTGTCTCTCTCTCTCCTCTTTCTCAAATTGCAATTGCAATTGCTTCTCTTCTAATTGCAACTGCAGTTGTTTCTCACTCTCATCTTTCTGAAACTGATCCTGCATTTGTTTCTTCTCTTTATCTTTCTGAATCTCCAGCTTCCTTAACTCTAATTCCATCTTGTATTTCATTTTTAATTCTTTTACTTTTATGTCGGAGTCTGATACAGACTTGCTGACCGAAGCCAAAACACTTTTATTGAAAACATTCTTCTCTACCAAATATTGAATCAAAATGTTTTTAATTTCTTGTTTCGTTAAGGAAGATTTTGCTCCAGAAAGATTGTATTTTCTGGCAAGTTCAAGCAACTCATCTTTTTTCAGACCATCCAACTACTCCTGAGTAGGACTAGAAAGAAAAGTCTCCACTTTTAATGACATTGTGAATAAAAGCCTGTTGTTTTCACTAAAGATTTCAAACAAAATGTAAAATAGTACTTGGGATTTAAAAACTAGGGGAATTTAAATTTCAAAAAACAATTTTCTGAAATATTTTAGCCAAAATTCATATATCCCAAGATGAGCCCCCAATTTTCTCTTTGTTACGTGTAGGCTCGTACAAATGTAACAAAAGAAAAGAGTGATGTCAACAAGCTTTGTAAGTTTTAACAAAATAATTTATTTCCCTAGAAAACAAGATAAAAATATGAAATAGGACTTACGGTTTGTGAATATAGTCCAAAATTTAATCCTAGAATTGAAAAATATAAGTCCTATCACTAAACAGTTCTAATTGAATCCAGGTTCGAATCTCGATGAAGTTCCAATATGGAAGGCGATGACATCAGATGAGGTCATTGTACAGAAGGGAACAGTTCCTCGTTGAATCACAGTTTATAATGTTCCCATTTAGAATTCCAGAATAAATTTCCACTGAATATCTTTGTCCCAGAATTTTTATAAAAAAGAGCACTTGTGTAGTTTTCTAGAGAATAAATTATTAAATTCCAAAAAATAGATGAACTTCAGAACAAACTGGCTTTAACAATAAAACACCTCGAGCTCTAATGGTGTAAAAATATGACTGGATAGATCTACTAGCAAATGGCTATTTTAGATCACATGGTGGCTCACGTGACAGGCTATGTGATCACTAATTTGAACAGCGGAGGAAAAAAAAAGCGAATTATCACGTAGGCAAGAATAGCCCTATCTAAGAATGAGATTCCCACACTAAATAAATTTTAAAAGAAAGGCTGTTTACAACTCAGCTAACATGTAGGCCGAACATGACCTTGGTAATAGCCAATCATTTTCATTCAATGTTTACAAAAACTATGAACCAAGGTGAGCTAAAAATAGTGCTTAAGTCATACTTTTACGTTCTAATCAAGTCAACAGAAGACTGAATTTTTTTCCAAAATATCAGATTCCATGAAAATAATCATTACAATAAAATGTAATGAAACAAAAATAAAATAAAGAATTTAAAACTAACAAACAAGCAATTTAATTACATATTCGTAATAGTATTATGTGGTTGAATCAGTGTGTATATTATTTACTTGATATAAATCAGCCAATAAAATCCTATGTCAGGAAAGGTCTTTGTTCTTGTCTCACCAGATTGAATCTACTTTATATCTTGACTCCCTTCTTTGGAATCAGTGTTTTCTGTTGTCATTGGTGTCACTTGTTTTTGTTCTTAGCTCAGACCTTGATCCACTCTATTGGAATCATTGTTTTCTGGTGGTGTTGTCACTGTTGTTGTTGTTTTTAATTATTTGTTTGGTTCAGTTACTCTTAGATTTTTGTGTTACCTGTGTCCATCTGTACTTGTCTCAGGCGTTGTTATCCCCAAAGATATGGAACCCGGCACATATCTCTGCATCATAGTGAATACAATACCATTTTACCAAAAATAGGTCAGTATGAGCTATATATACTTTTCACACTTAAGTAAATTTAGTTCAGTTTTGCTTTACAGTTTTTCAGACATAAGTGGCTGAAGAGGTATGCAGTTTTATTTATAGTTTTTCAGGCATAAGTGGCTGAAGAGGTATGCAGTTTTGTGGGTGGATGAAGGCTTGGTAGTTGCAGTGCCACCAAACCAAAAATAGGTCACTTACTAATATTTCATGTTTAATTGACTTCTGTTCAGTTTGTGTTCTGGACGAATTCTTATGCATTATAAGCCACAGAGTGATACAGCTTTATTCATTATGGTGAATACAATACCATTTTATGAAAAGAAATTCACTCAGACCTAAATTTCACATGTTTAAATTCTGCTTTTAGGATAATTTTCTCAGACATTAGCAACAAAAGCATGCAGGTTTCTGTTTGGATGTGTTTTGCTATTTTGCTTAGTACAACACAACAAAGATAGAACTAAATATTAAGTAGCAGGCTGCACATGTTTGCCACCTACTGGTGGCAGAATGACTTCCCATGTGCCAAAATTTTGTTCATTAACACTGTCAACTAATCTGGATTAACACACTGAACAATACCATTTTCATCTGTACTTGCTCATCTTCATCATCATTGTGAAAGTACTTGCTGTAAACGTCCAGAAATTGATGAAAAAATCAAACTTTTTTGTAAACATTGGCAATTGCAACATTTATGCTTATCTGGAGAAGGTGTTGGAAAGGGTCATTTTCATTAGTGAAATTCATACCTTGAGTCACAGAGAATTCATATTGATTAGAGAAATTCAAACCTTGAGTCACAGAGAGTTCATATTGATTAGTGAAATTCAAACCTTGAGTCGCAGAGAATTCATATTGATTAGTGAAATTCAAACCTTGAGTCACAGAGAGTTCATATTGATTAGTGAAATTCAAACCTTGAGTCACAGAGAGTTCATATTGATTAGTTATTCAGGCCTTGAGTCACAGAGAGTTCAGTTTGATTAGTAAAATTCAAATGTTGAGTCAGAGAGAGTTCATTCCATATAAAATTCTTAGCATCAAATATTTTTATTATGTATTTTTTAACAGGGAACCATAAACAGGTAGCAAATTTGCTACCTGTTACTGTTTATTTTTAACCCTATACCACCCTACCAAAATTAGGCTAATGTGACCTAAATTTATATTGTTGCTACTTAAGTTTTGCAATAAGGTCAGTATTTGGGGCATTCTTGGCGAAAGAGTTGTGCAATCTGGTGGGTGGATGTTTTTTGGTGAGTGTAATACTCTCATGCCAAATGTAAGTCACTATGACCAATATTCTATTCCTCAGTAACTTTGGTTAAATTCTGCATTTATGTCAGTGTTTTATGCATGTTTTGATTGCAGGGTCATACCAAAAGAGTGGTGGAGCATTTGTACTCTTTGAACAAATTTCCTTAAAGGTTCACAACTCACACATGATGTTGCCATGACACATGACACTTTATATATATATATATATATATATATATATACACACACACACACACACACACACACACACACACACTATACCATACCATACCAGCAGAATGCTACTGTGCATATACTCCAATAACAATATTCAGTTCTGCAGTTACATGTAGATCTAATTTGTCCAATATATATATGCTGTGAGTTTGGTCCATCAGAACAAAACAAATATTAAGGATAGTTTGGTAAACAACAGATAAAATCAAAAATAATTTTGCAAATGATGTTGGTAATATGGTTTTTTCAAGAAATGTTTTGAAACTAAATTCAAAGTTTAAAAAAATTATTTCATAATTTACTGTGTACTGAAATCTGTTCAATCTTACAGGAATGAGCATAAGCATTGACAGTAAAATATAAAAATTGTTTTGTGTCTCAATGTGTCTTTGACAATAAGAAATGTATCAGCCTGCTTCTAAGATCAAAAGGTTCTTGAAGTAGGTAGTATACAAAAAATTGAGACAGCCAACAACTTAAAATGTTTCCTGTTTAAACTTTAGCATATAATTTTGTTCACATTTTTTTTAAAGATTGTTGAAGCATTTTTTAATGAATTACAATTAATTAAAATTTAATTTTTATAATACACAACATTCCTTGTCATCATTATAAATCTAGAGTAAAAGAAATTAAATTCTCAATGTCTTGGAACAACCTTCCAATAAACAAATAAGGTTTGCCCCACCTATCTTGAATTACAACACACCAGCAGTTGTTAAAACAGTTGAACTGCCGCAATATTATAATTAGGGTGTGAAAATATGTTCTATCCTGCCACTAAAGATCAGGAACAACTCACGCGCACTAAATAATGATCCATTTAACCATAATATAATTCAATCGCCATTATGTAATATGTGGAGAGGCACCTGGCACTGCAGCTCTCTATTTCTTAGACTGTAAACTGTACGTAACTCAGGAGAGGACATTATCTTTTTATCTATGTCAATTGTTACTTTATGGTTTGCCCGCTCCGGTGGCCTAGTGGTTAGAGCATCCGCCTCAGATGCAGGAGGTCGCGGGTTTGAACCCCGGCTGAGTCATACCAAAGACTTTAAAAATGGAACTAACAGCTGCCTCGCTTAGCGCTCAGCATTAAGAGGTTAGTGTAGGACTGGTCGGCCTGGTGTCAGGATAATGTGACTGGGTGGGACATCATGCCACATGTCTGTGGCATGATGCCCAAGTGCTAGACATCACTATAAACTGTCACACTGCAGACATCATAGCAATATGACTGAAAAATTGTTAAAGCTATGTTAAAAATCTAAATCACACACACACACACACACACTTTATGGTTTGCAGGCCTTACCATATAATCTGAATTAGAAAGTGTTCCAGTATGTACATGTACATAATTTCATCAAAGAATAGGTCCATTTTCTTGATTCATTCATATATACTTAAAAAATGTGATTGTTTTTACAAAAATAAGCCATAGTTTCACTTTGATCCTATAGGAAGAATCACAAACTCTCAACAATGTGTGAAAACCTGCATGGGACTCACCAATAGTTGAAAAATGCCTTATGCATAGTATTAGGGCCTTGGGTGGGGGACTGTCAGTGTTTGAGTTTTAAGAAAAACCTTGGCATAGCTCTGCCATTTTGTTGTCTTATTCTGTTAGACATCCATCCTCAGTTACCTGTCTGACAAATTAATGTGTAAATTCAATCAAATGGTATTTCTGCTGCTTTCAGTATCAGAACTGTATGAGTTGAACAGGGACATAAAGAATTCCTGGTCACAGCTGGCAGAATTTATCACTTAGAAGATAATAAATGTAAAACCAGTAGTACAGACTTAGATGTTTCATTTTCATCCATCAAAAACAACAAAACCTGGCAGACATGATGATTTTTAATTGGTCTTATTCATTTAATCTATCCAAAACAAAGAAAAAACCAAGTCAGACTTGAATAATTCAAACAAGTCAAACTTGAATAATTCAAACCGAGTCAAACTTGGATAATTCAAACTGAGTCAAGCTTGGATAATTCAAACCAAGTCAAATTTGGATAATTCAAACCAAGTCAAATTTGGATAATTCAAACCAAGTCAAACTTGGATAAGTCAAAAAGAGTAAAACTTAAATAGTTTAAACTGAGTCAAATAGGAATAATTAAAAACAAGTAAAATTGGAATAATTTAAACAAGTACAACTATGATGATTCAAACAGTGATCACTTGAAACTTGGCATTACTGGTTCAATTTTCCTCTGAAGTTTTTTATATTCAGTAAAACTCAGAAGTGACAAAACTTCAATCCCGATATATAGTCCCAAAGCGCTTCAAGTATTTCAATATTTTGACCATAATTGTGACAATTTTCTACTCCAAATAATAGGAGATATCACAATATACATGTGTTGATCTATTTGCACTTTCATATAAAATTATTTTATAATGAAATCTACAAGATTTTACACACATTAATTGGACTATCATGAATGCACATACAAGGGTAAGGATCTGGTGCAAGTGTAGGGGTCTTGTGTAATGGTAAGAGTCTTGTGTAACAGTAAGAGTCTTGTGCAACAGTAAGAGTCTTGTAATAGTAAGAGTCTTGTATAACAATAAGAGTCTTGTGTAACAGTAAGAGTCTTGTGCAACAGTAAGATTCTTGTGCAACAATAAGAGTCTTGTGCAACAGTAAGAGTCTTGTAATAGTAAGAGTCTTGTATAACAATAAGAGTCTTGTGTTAAGAGTCTTGCAACAGTAAGAGTCTTGTGCAACAGTAAGAGTCTTGTAATAGTAAGAGTCTTGTATAACAATAAGAGTCTTGTGTAACAGTAAGAGTCTTGTGTAACAATAAGAGTCTTGTGCAACTGTAAGCGTCTTGTGCAACAGTAAGAGTCTTGTAATAGTAAGAGTCTTGTGTAACAGTAAGAGTCTTGTGCAACAGTAAGATTCTTGTGCAACAATAAGAGTCTTGTGCAACAGTAAGAGTCTTGTAATAGTAAGAGTCTTGTATAACAATAAGAGTCTTGTGTAACAATAAGAGTCTTGTGCGACAGTAAGAGTCTTGTGCAACAGTAAGAGTCTTGTAATAGTAAGAGTCTTGTATAACAATAAGAGTCTTGTGTAACAGTAAGAGTCTTGTGCAACAGTAAGAGTCTTGTAATAGTAAGAGCCTTGTGTAACAGTAAGAGTCTTGTGTAACAGTACGAATCTCATGTAACAGTAAGAATCTTGTGTAACATTAAGAGTCTTGTGTAACAGTAAGAGTCTTGTGTAACCATAGGCCACTCCAGTGGTCTAAGTGGTTAGAGTGTCTGCCTTGGATGTGGGAGGTCATGGGCTGAACCCCAGCCAAGTCATATCAAAGACTTATGAAACAGTACTAGCAGCTTCCTCGCTTGGTGCCAAGCATTAAGAGGTTAGTGTTAGGATTAGTTGGCCTGGTGTGCGGATAATCTGCGAGGGTGAGACATGAAGCTACATGTCTGTGGAATGATGCCCCAGTGCTAGACATCTTTATAAACTGCCACACTGCGAGCATCATAGTGATGTGACTGAAAAATTGTTAAAGCTACATTAAAAATCCAAATCACATACACACACTTCTGTAACCATAAGGATCTGGTCTAAGAGTCTTGTATAACAGTAAGGGTATTGTGTAGCAGTAAGCATCTTGTGTAGCAGTAAGGGTATTGTGTAACACTAAAAGTCTTGTGTAGCAGTGTCTTGTGTAGCAGTAAGGGTATTGTGTAACACTAAAAGTCTTGTGTAGCAGTAAGCATCTTGTGTAGCAGTAAGGGTATTGTGTAACACTAAAAGCCTTATGTAACCATAAAGTTCTGTTGTAACAGTAAGGCCTTATGTAAAAGTAAGGGTATCATGTAGCAGTGAGGGTGCTGTGTAACAACAAGGATATGGTGTAACAGTGTTCTATGTTTAACAGTAAGTATCTGGTGTAACAGTAAGGGCCTTGTGTACAAGCACAAATTCACCTTTCTACACTGTAGTGCACAGTGAAGAATAAAAATGAACGCAAATTAACCAGGTTTATAGCATACCTGTGGGTATTAAAGCCAGGTCATTATGTTACTCAATGTAAAAAATGTGGTCAGCAGTATACAGACCTACTTCAACATGTGGTCACATCATGTATGTTAACAAGACAAATTGCCAATGAATTTCTTGATAAATTTGGACTTGAGCTACACATGGAACATAACCAAAGTAATGACAGGTCACAGTTACTAAAACTCGTAGCAATTGACCTTGAAAACAAATTGACAAAACACAACTTCACCATTTTCAGATCTGTTCATTTTAGTTTCTTGTCCTTGAATCACAAGTGTATGTAGCTTTATCAAATCAAATGTTGGTCAAAAGCAGATCTCCCTGGATCAGCTCCTACCAATATGTCGTATCTATAAGACCCCATTTTAAAAGCAAAGTCATTATCATTAATGGATTCCTACCATAATAACAAACTTTTCTCTTTTTCTGTCTATTCTCTTTCTTTGTAAATGAACTCTCTTTCTGGAGGAAAATCCAGATTGATTGATTAATTGATTGATTGATTGATTAATCTGTTGATTGATTGATTGATTGAATGTATGACAGTAATGACTTATGTAACAGCAAGGGTCTGGTTTAACAACACTGACTGGCCTCAAATATTAGTTTTAAATGCTTCGTTACAAACTAGATCAATAAATTTAATAAGGAAAACTTTTGCACACATTATTGTGTGTAATATTAAATTAAAACTCGTTTCATTCTGTCCACATTTACATGTTTTTGCTTTGCATAAAAACCACTGGACAGATTTCAGCCAAATTTTATCATAGAGCAGTCCTGTCAATTTTAACAAATGTTGCTTGTTCTGTCACCATTATGATAGAATACATTGGCATAGAAGTATTTCAAGTTTAATCACCAAATGATGCTGATTTCCCATTAAATATAGCTACTGCTTTAATGTAATGAAAACAGTAAGCCATTAAATGACTTCTGGAAAAATGCTCAAAGACTTTGACGAACTTTGACAGAAATCATCCTACTAGCCATCTCCTCTTGCATTATGCTACTTGTCAGATGTTGGCCAGGTTAGCCATCATATGCTGATGTGGGACATTTCTTCTGTTTAAGATATTAATGTTATGGATAACTCCTACAAAGTTTCAAAGGTCAAAAGTAAATGGTGGAATTATCCAGGTTGATACCAAAACATGTAAATAGTTTTTACTCCTATGCTTAAAGGGCACACATATACACATACTAAGATCAACAACAAAAAGACAGCTTATTGATAAGTATGTATAATAGGATTTCCTTTTTCCCCTAAATTTTATTTCTGATTGAAAAGTTCATAGAATTAAAAGTTCTTCATAAAATACTTTGCAGCTAGTTCTAGCTGTCAAACGCATTATATGATGTCATAAGAGTAATGAAAACATATTGGGAGAAAGCTGATAAGCTGCAGAGGGTAATATGAATAAATCTTGAAAGATTCTAATGGAATCAATCAGTCAAAAAATAAAAGGAATATTTTACAGAAACAAATATTTCCTGTCATTTATATAGCAGAGAGACATTATGAAACATTGATGGCCATGAACTGGAGACATTTTTCAACTTATTTCCTTCAGTCAGCATAATATAAACCAAAAAAAAATGATATATCTCATAAACGATGTTTAGAAATTTACTAATTATATTCCCATTCATTAAAAACAAATTTATTGTTATTTGTTCTGGTTGTTCGCTAGTGTATGCTTGATTCCATTTTTTTTTTTTTTTTTTTTTTTTTTTTTTTTTTTTACAACCGTAATTTGCTCTTGGTTACTTTAGACTGCGTCACTTCTCCTTGTTAAACTTCATAATTGACAATAGGTGTTTAGCTGGCGCTCTACAGTTTCGTATTTTGCATAGTTAGAATTTTAAAGAAAAAGAATTCCCCCGGATTTCCTCACTAGTTATACTGGCTATTTAGAAAAGACCTTGTATATCTTAAGTATTGTTCAAAGAACCCTTAATTCCCTTTATTTTGATGTATGATTGATGGGTATAATATGGGTTATAGAGTATACAGCTTGGCCTTACTCCAGATGTGCATCTTTTCAAAAAGTGCTAGCTCCACTTGGTCATTTTCACTTCCTAAACTTAGAGGTAAATTGTATTTAAAAAAAGAGCCGATAAGTTTATTTTTACATTTTATATATTTGGTAATTCATTCATTGCACTTTCAGAAGCTGGTATTGTCTAGTCTGGCAAAATTCATTTTCCCTATTTTAATAGCTGCTAATGATAGTGTACTTTAGACAAATTCAGGCGTATTTTTGGAGCACAAGGGAGCTATCATTTTAGTTAGCAGTGTGCTAAGATCATGTACAATTTCCAAAAGTACAATATCCTAAGAAATGTCAGCCACATTACATCAAAGTAGGATAGCGGTATAACAACATTCTCACCACTGTGCATGTTTTAAATGCAAACAACTTCACCTTATATACGTAACTCTCTCAAAAGTACATAATAACTGGTGAGCGCCCCCATAGAGTCACCCAACAGATGAAAAGACTGGCTCTCGAATATTTTATTAAACTTCATTCATTATGTAACGAAGTGACTACTGGTCCGATAATTGTATTTATACAGTTACATTTTATTCCATGCATGTTTGGCAGTTTTATATAATTTATAAACCAAATTTTATTGTAAGGGTAAATCTTTACCATTTCGAAATACCGGCAAGCTGTTCTTTATCAAAGTGGCAGGTTGTATTTGGTAATGTTGCTATTGGCAACGAGACCATAGAGTCAAGAGTGAATCTCTGCAAGGAAAAAAGTACAAGCCGATTCCAACTTTAAGAATGGCTGAGGTTGTTTGTATATTTATAAGAATCGTAATTATTTGTGTCTATATATTGCTGTTGTTTTATCGTATGGCTCTTTTGTATTTTGAACCGATTTTCTTTTTGTCGCATTCTCCCTTATTTCGAGGACTGAAGCGGTTTTGATGAAAGTCGTACAGGTCATGTATGCGCATTTAGTCAGTTTAAATTAAGTATAAATTGTTGTTTCAAAGTTTATCACAAGTTTTGTTTAACCGAAGTCTATTCAGTCTATTCAGTCCTGACTATTGAATGCTCTGTACCTTAATGGTATTGAAGAAACTTCCAGACGAAAATTATTATCGTTATCCTCGACTTGCCATGGTTCGTGCCCATAACGTGAATTGTAACGGTTATAATTTAATATTGCGTGAAACTATTAAACTCGCCATAGAAAGAGTTCATCTATATCTGCTTAATTTTTTCATAGTTCAGGAGTGTTTATAAACTCCAGCTTCTTTGCCAGCTACCGTTCTACAACGTGTCAAGATTTGTCTATTGACGGAAGCACGTCCATGGTTCGTGCCCCGAAATAAATGCGACATAATGTAAGGTTGGAATTTGACAATTATTCCAATATGTATAATTCAGTCATTTATAATGTCTTGTATTATTAAATCTTTGCATGTGTAATGTATTTAATTTCTTTTACATGCATATGAACTGCATTAAAACAGTGCTGACAAAATATCAAAGAAAAATTAAGATGCATTTTTTTATTTTTTTTATTTTAAACTTTAAATAAAATGACCATATTTACACACATAGTGAATTTTTATAAGATTGTTTTTCAATGTTATTAAATAACAGATTTTTCCCCCTTATTTTCAAATATTTCAGTGAAAAATTTAATTCTGTATTGTTGTCCAATTCATTCTATTTTTCCTAATGTGGGTTTCCCTCTAATTAAAAGGTACAGTAAATCAACATGTGAACAGCAGCCCTGACTTAAACAGCTAACACTCACTCCAGGGCCAAAAACTTGAGGCATTAATGGCAATAGTTAAACCAAAAATTTCTATTGTGCTTTCTTTTATTTTGAATTGTGGTACTCTTTAAATTTTATTTCATGAAATATTTCTTAATCAGTACTTACTGTCACTGTTGACGAAAGGTATTGACCCAGCTATTGACATCAGTATCTGAAACAAGTGTGTGAGGTCACAATAAACATGGTGCTTGAACCAAAGACGGGCATGAAATTGGGATAGTCGATGATATGGACTTTTACAGTGGTGGCCAGGTACTAAACTGGGTCAAGAAAATAGCATGTTGAGTCTAATCATCATAATATAGGGTAGTATTAATTTCTTTATCAATGTGACATCACAGGGTGCAACATTCAACCTGGGTTGTCCTGGATCACACATTTAGGTTGATCTGGTCCAAAGATGTCCACATATGTTAACATTAATTTTGTCATATTTACTTCTTGGGGGCATGTAAGTAAAGATCTTCCAAAAGGATATAAATGTATGAGGATCCAAATAAAGTGAATAATTGCAATTAAAAGGTATGTAGAATCATATTCTGAAAAATGACACTCATTACTGAATTAATCGATATTGAACATATACATGACCTGTATGACTTTTACTATACAAAATATGTTACACTATCCCTAATGGTTATCAAAAAAGATTAATCTGCTCGTTCTTTTCAGTTTTTAATTCTGTCAGCTATTGTCTTTTCTTGCCATTTCCATATGGAATTTATGCGTGGAATTTATGGGCATTTATTTTAATTCAGTCAGTTGTCAACTTCATAACATAACCCTAAACCTAATTTCTTGTCATTAGGTAATTTAATTTCCTGCAGATAGTGTTCATAGACAGACAAGTATTTCACAAGCAGGAAAATGACAGGCCATTCATGCTCAAATGGATCAATTACTGAGCATGCCTAAGATTAGTACTGTAATTTTGAATTATTGTGATTGCATAAAAATATTTTTAAAGGTAATTAGTATTTATTTACTTTAAATATTGGTGATGTGAATTTAAACAAAAAATCCATGCTTAATATTAATACAGGTTACCCACAAAAGTTTATATTAATTCATAAAATAAGCATAATGTCTGATGATTTAGGTAAGATTTTATTTTTCATTCAGCACAGAAATATCTTTTGGAGTTTAACAGAAATATCTGAAATGTGAGTTTTCTTCAAGTATTCACCTAAGGCTAAAGGGTTGAGTTTTTTTAAATATATTTTGAGGGGTGTGGAAAGGATGTTTTCTCATGCACAGCAGGTTAATTGAACTGGTGATGGAATGCACTTCAGAAATAGCTTTTTAAAACTGCATATTTATTGAATTTTAAAAAAATACAGTTGTGTATGAAAGTACTTGTTGAAGCAATTCAGTTTTTTTCATAATCTATTGGGACTTTAGTTTCTTAAATGGTAGCACTAATTATTTTAAACTTCATAAAGTCTGATTTATAGTTTGAGGAACTAATGTAGACAATGGTGTTTCGGTTGTTGCTCATACAGTTATCTCACTGCTGGTTAAGAGTGATTACAATTTCAGTTTATATGCACTGGTGATTGTGGGCAAGTTTTTTATTTTGTTTGTATGTGTTTTTTGGGAGGGGGCAGGTGAACAAGAAACAGGCATTTTCCTATTTCTAACTTCATTTATATCAAGAATATACAGGATTTTGTTTTGCATATATTTGCAACTGTATGACTGCAAATGTATTTAGTCTAATAAATACAATACAGTATACTACTTGCAGAGTATAGTTTCAATCTGCTAAGTAAAGAATAGTGTAGTACCAATGAATTACAGATCATGTTCCTGGCAGTTTTGGGAAAAATGATGGGAGTATGCCCTTCTGCCTGTCTGCCCAGATTATGCCTTACTTAAAAAGAAATGATATAAGAGAAGGGTATTTCATAGTAGATAAGACAAGGACAGTAAAATAAAATGGTAGCTCGGATATAAGTTGTCGTCATCTTGGCAGGAGAGTTGGTGAAAGAGTATTGTTTGCATATGTTATATTTACGGTCTTTACCATTTCAGGATAAAATGAATGCTCTAAATTAATTACAGTTTGATTGTTCTCTGAAGTGATTTGGTAGCTCATTCCATAGAATGCCAGCTACTGTTATGTATATGTAATTAATTTACTTGTGTGTGTGTTTTAAATTTTTTATTTTATTTTTATTTCATTACATGTTATTGTAATAATAACTTTATTCACTGGATTTGACATTTTTCTAGAAAATTCAGTTCAGTTCCAGTAAATAATCACTATTGCTACATTGTATTTTTAGCTGACCTAGTTCCTGACCTTGGTTCAGAATTGGTAAACACAGAGTGAAAATCATTGGTCGTAATCAAGGTCATTCTTGGCTTGCATCAGCTCTGTTGAAAACAACCTTTTTTAATTTTTTTTTATTATTGAATCATATAGTAAGATTCGTTCAGTACAATCGAACCTGTAAATAGCCTATGTGCTAATTGACATATTACTTTACTGTGTTGTTCGAACTAAGTGACCACATGACCCCACCATTTGATCTAAAATTGAGGGTTATAACAGATGTTTTTTAGTGTTTTCAGTCAGTTGTAACTTACACCTTTAGAGCTCAAGGTGTTTTTAATGTTGATGCCAGTTTGATTTAAAATTTTTCTATTTTTTGGATTTAATAATTTATATCCCCTGAAAAATACTAGTGCTCATAAAAATTCTTGGACAAAGACATTTATTGGAAATTATTTGGAATTCTAAAGCTGGAATATTATTCTTGATTCATAAAATTCAACAAAGAACTGTTGACATATCGACACAAAACAGGATATAGAAGATGTCATCGCCTTCCGTCTTGGAACTTCATCGGGATTCGAACTTTGATTCATTTAGAACTTTTTAGTGATAGGACTTATATATTTAAATTGTAGAATTAATTTTTGGATTAGATTCACAAACCGTAAGTCCTTTTTCATATTTTTACCTTGTTTTCTAGGGAAATAAATTATTTTTGTTAAATTTTACAAAACTTGTTGGCTTCACTCTTTTCTTTGTTACTTTGTACGAGCCTAGAGACATAACACTACATATCTAAAGGATTTTTTGCCATATGTTAAGGTTTTAATTATTGAGACATCTACAATATTTGAATATCTAAATATATATTTATTGTACTTAAAACATATAAACACGTCCCAGTCATTGGGAGCACGCTTATCCAAAATTTAAAAAGGTTCAGGAGCCTAAACCGAAAATCTGCACATGATCAGGATTGGCATTTTTGCCTTAAGTAAGAGTTTATGATAACTGCTTGATGTGAAATCATCATACACAAATCTCAGAGCATGTTTTTTTTAAGATTTTTGTAGTGTCCATGTCACTATGGAATTGCCAGGCTAAGAGACAAAAATTGAAATTGGAATATTATATATATGTAACAGTGTCAGTTTGTTGAGTCTAGCTAACTTCTGACCAATACATTTATACATTTCAAGACAGCTAATTGCCTTGAATCTTTCCTTAGTACAAAGGTCTTTTACATGTGAATGCAATTGTAGTTGATAGTCCATGTCAATTTCTGTCAGTTTAACAATTTCTTTGCAGTTCATGACAGCACTGCTTATGTTAAGTACTGGCTTCATAATGTCTTTTTACTCATAGATAGTGTGTGAGAGTTTTCAGGATTGGCTTGCATTTTGTTTACAGTGAACCAGTCAATCAGCATGTTGGACTATGATTCAAGTGAGTGAATCATAGTGAAAAAATCCTGTGAGGAAAAGGACAAAGTGTTATCATTAGCATAGTTATATAAAGAGCCATATTTAATAAAATAAAAAATATCATTGATAAAAATATTAAAGAATAAAGGTACAAGGATTGACCACTGTGGAACACCTTTTTTGAATTTCATTCCAGCTACTCAAAACACCTCCATCTTAATTTGATGCTTTTGATTTGACTGATAGCTAAATAAGAGACCTACTGAGCCAGCTGAGCCAGCTGACTTACATTAAGTCCTTAACTTGCAAAGGGAGATAATCAAAAGCCTTAGATCCATCAGAACTGTAGCTACGTATTTGTTGTTATTCTGGTTATATTATGTAAACGCACTCTTGAGTACAATTAATTCTTCTCACTTGTAGATTTTATTAAGCCATAATGTTAAAACCCATGATATATACAAGACAAAATATAATATATTTATGTGTATTTTCAAAAACAGGAGAAGAAGGATAAAGACAAGGGGTCTATTGATGACAGTGCATTTGAAGCTTTGGAGAAAGATTTCCAAGATGTGAGTATACATTATCTTCTGTAGAAATGTTTCTTGATATTTATAGGTAAATGATACTTAAACGTGTAATGACAATACTGTAATGAATCAATTAGAGGTAACTTTCTATAGTAGAACATATTTATAGTGGGCAGCAAATGGACAGACTTACATTCATTACCACAGGTGTCAGCCAATTACAAATCATGATGATTATATACTCCATATAAAGAGAAGAACATTCTGAAAATCTGTCTGTGATAAACCTTAAGCCATGTTGGAGAAGAAGGATAGATTCACTTATCTTTTAAATACTATAGTGTTTTAACACATTTAATATCTTTTGTAGGTTCTCCAAGAGCTCATGGGAGATCGAAGCTTGGAGCGTTTCAGAACTGAGTATGAAAAGCTCCACAAGGCTCTCAAAAAATCTCATGAGAGTGAAAAACGGCTGATGCAGAAATGTAGGGAACTGAATGCAGAAATTGTTGCAAATTCAGCTAAAGTATCAACAGCATTGAAACTGTCACAAGAAGACCAAGCGAACATTGCTTCACTCAAAAAGGTTTAAATATCTTTGCAATTCTGTCATTGTTATTCTGAAATATTAGAAGTTTTAAATGACACTGTGTTTTACATACTGTGAATTTGCTCTTTTATGGTTTAACAGTTTCCCTGAACTTTGTGGTTCCTTGTGATGTAATATGTTTGTGAATTTTATGGTTACTTCCTTATTCTCTATGTAGTGTCATCAAAATTATCTTTTTTCTCATATTTCAAATTCTGATACCTTACTTTACCATAAAGCAGAAGATCCCAATATAAACCATTAGAATGTGGCCTTTGCTTCAACTTCATATAATGAATTAAGTCTCTGAATACCTCTTTTTCGCCATATCACTCAATTTTTTGCAGTACATAGGGTTTAGGGGATACAGGAATTAAACCTGTGTTTTGTTCAATATTCATATTTTGAATTTTCTTTGAGTCTTTGTTTATTGAATCACATGAATTCGGGGCAGATTAGAATAGTTTTTGTGTAGGGCAGGTCCATTTGGCTACTTAAGTTGCAGAAGGAGATTTTCTAAAATGATTGGGATTGTCTTTAATATGAAAATCTACAATTTGCCAAACATGTGAAGTAGAATTTGCCCTGGTTCTGATGTTCTTTATGAATTGATATTTAGGTTTTGACCTTGATGATAGTAATAACAATATGTATAATTTATGTTCTTTGTGAATTACTATTTTAGTTTTGACCTAAGTGATAGAACATGTATTAACAATACATATAATTTTTATTCTTTATGAATTACTATTTTAGTTTTGACCTTAGTGATAGTATTAACAATACGTATAATTTATGCCCTAAACTGGATGTTTTTTTATAATAGAGTCTTAAAATGGTACTTAAATAAGAAAACATCGTGTGATATTCATTGTATTGTATTCTGTGATATTCATTGTACTGCACAGTGTAATATTCATTGTATTGGACACTGTAATATTAATTTACTGCACAGCTTGATATTTATTGTATTGCACACCATGATATTCATGGTATTGCAGAGTGCGCTTCATATGTATATTTTTAGAACTAGTCATTTCTAAATTATGTCATGGTGTAAATTAAGTTATTTTGATGGTCAAAGCCAATAATTATTTTTCACATAAATTTACAATTTTTCAATTCATTACAGGAAATAGAGAAAGCTTGGAAGATGGTGGATGCTGCTCATGAGAAGGAGACACGGGCAAGGGAGACAATTCAGTCACTAAAGCTAGAAATTGCTAACTTGAGCAAACTGGTAGAGCAAGGAGCAGGACTTACAATTGGTCAAGAACACAGGTACAAAAAATCTTACAACTGGGCAAGAACAGGTACAAATAACTTTTGCAAAGTCGGGGCTAGCTTTCATAAAATGTCTCAGCTGAGTATGTATTCAGATCAGAATTTTATCCGTCAACAACATTTTTTAAACTTCATATGTCGTGATGCTGTCTGTTATGATCTGCAATGATGAACCTGTTTTATATAATGTTTCAGTTTAATAATATGATACATTGCAAATAATGAAGTTCAAAAATTGTTGATAAGTAGGTGATTAAAGATGAGAGGTTTTCATTAAGTATGGCTAATAGGCATAGTTGTTAGTTTTGAATCCATCCAGGTTGACTACTATATAGACATATTTCCACAGATTTTACATCAGAATTTTATACATGGATCGATGGTCCAGAATGTGATATTTTTTCATGACGGAAATTAATTGTTTTGTCTTTTAATTTTTCTTTAAATTTTCTGCATCAACTGGTTAGTTTTTTTTTCTAAAAACATCTTGTCGATTGAAAATATCACAAAAAAGAGAATTTTGTTTTTGTATTTTTTTTGGTTTTTAATGGCATTTTTAACACAATATTGGTTTTATCATGCTGAGGAAGTGGGGGTTAAGTGCCCTTCCCTATATACATTAAGGCAGCTGACTTCAGCTGGCCTAGTGGGTATTGAACCTGCTATAAGTCCAATGCTCTACTATCTGTGCTACCATGGCTTTCTTACAAAAATAGAGGAATAAAGTACATGAAAATATTGTGGAAATGATACATATTTGGATTATGTGAACTGCATATATCAATTTTTTTTATTTAGTGATTTTCTTCCCTATATGGTATTTTGATACCAAAGTTTAGATTTATATTGGAGAAATAAGGCCTTAATTTATACAAAAAATAAATTATATAGTGTTTGAAATATTACCACTAGCCTGGCAGCCTGAAACCAGCAAAAATATGAACCAGTAAAAGTGTTCACACTTGGGGAGGTTATGGCAAAATGGTCATCTCAGTGCCTCTCATTTTGCCCAAATATGCGCAAATGGGAAAGATGGTTTCTGCCTTTATTTGATTCCACATCACCTCCTCTCTCCTTTTTAGGTCATTGAGCGCTCTCATATGCACAGTATAGTATCAATTCTTGCATTTTTTGGGTGAAAACATGATGTTAAATAATTTAAACATAGTGTTGCTTTTGTGTGAATTTTGATCGTGTTAAGCTTAATGAAGTAACATAAATTGTATTATTTCACTTCAGGTCCGATCAAGAGAAAATTATTATCCTTTTTAGGTTTTATGCTGATAGTTTGTAGGGACTTATATATATATATATTATATATATATATATATATATATATATATATATATATATATATATATGTATCTCTGCAACACAATGTGAGATGATGAGTAATAACTAGGAATGAAAGCAAAGATTGGATGAAAAGCACAGAGATAGAGGGCTTCATTTCTGCTGCATAAATGCAAAATATATGTAATATCATTTAAATAAGCACAAGTGTTCATTCCTTATATGGAAATTTCTGAAGGGATTATCCATGTGGTGGCATGGTAACTGACACTTTAAAATTTAGTTACAACTGGTCAAAAGTAAATGTGCTTCAAATCTTGATGGCTGGTCTTCGATTAGGTGTGATAAATTTCTCCATATAGGACATTTTGGTTACTGCATGTTATAGGACATAATTTATATCATGTAGATTAACATAAGTTTTGTTCACTAGCTGAAAGTTTGAAAAGTATTTACTTAGTAGAATGTATGTTCAGGAGTTTTAAAGTTAAATGGTTGGTATGGTTGGCAGTGTTCACGATTCACTGGATATTAGATTGAGTATGTACCATCATAGTGCATTTGCTGTTGTAACTTCACTTGACAGCTACAGCAAGTATTATATCATATGAGCAGTGAGAGAATTTCCAAACCATGATAGTGAAGGGCAACAAGTTTGTTTTATATTTCATTGTGTAAAAGTTGGATTAGAGGACTATCAACTTGATATCTGTCACCTGTGCTGATTAGTAACATAATTTTAAGGATACCTCGTTTTCACAGAACAAAGTTAAAAAATCTAAGAAAATCATGCATGTTTACATGAAGCTTAATGAATATTTCTTTGTTTATTTTTGCCTGAAATATATATCAAAATGTTGCTGTTTTATATGACTGTTGTGAACATTGTAAATGTTGACCTCACATTAATTTGATGGTGAATCACTTACTATTTTGTAACCACTTTGCTTGATTCTGGCAAATGATAAAGACACTTTGCTCTTAAATTTGGCCTGACAATATTATTTCATGGAATTTTTCTGCTTCATTAGTTGCTGTCCAGAAGTTGAGCAATTTCTTAAACTTCAGTCAACATTTATTTATAATGATATAATTGTATCTGTCCTTTAGATATCCTTGTGTTAAGTACCACATCTGGTACCTTTTGTTATTTATCTGTTGTCATTTTGTATTCTCAGTGTCAATGAACTACTGAAGATCAAGGAGGATTTAACAAAGGAACGAGATGAACAACTTGCTGAAATTGTCAAATTACGTGATCAGAGGGAACAGGCTAGGATTACGGAAGAGAATCTTGAGAGATTGAGGGCTGAAGCTGAGGAAAAGATTCAGGAGGTGAGTAGGGATCTTACTTCATCATGATATTTAGTGGTTAACAGTCTTGTATTTGAGAAATTGAGGATCTTCTTGGTGGTTTTACTGGTGCAAAATTAAGTGGTCAGAAAATAGCTGTATAAGTAGTTCTTCATGTCAAAGTTATGATGTTATGATGATGTCAAAATTTCCAACTGTATATTGTGGATTTTGCTTTTAGAAATTTTGAGATTTGACTGATTGAAAAGCGTTCATAGAAGTGATAAAATCTGGGGAGGAAACACACATGAGAAAAACTCTTACAGCTTCAGTTGTTTTCTACTCTGATCTTTAGTGTGATAGGTAACAGTATGTGTATGTATATATATATATATATATATATATATACACATACACTTAGACACATTCTGTACCTCAACACATTGGTTTAGCTAGATGACTTAGGGATACAGCAAAGCATCAGTATTCAATAATTTTAATTAATTGTGTGAAGGAACAAAAGGTTGGTTATGTTTGTTATTTTTAAATGGGTCAAATAAACTTAAGACAAAATGAAAGTTATGAATCATGTTAACAGGCAAGGATTTTCTGTACTTTCAAAATTTAAGACCTATATTCAGATCTGCCCACTCAAAAGTAGGTTAGACATTATTTTTTGATAGAAATTTTCAGGAGTCTAAACATTTAATTTTCATATTATAGCTTAACCAGGAGATCCAGATGAAAAATAATGAGGCACAACGAGAGGCGCGTAAGAGGGACAAGATGGATCGAGAGCTTAAACAGTCCAAAGCTGATCTCGATGCCAAGTCATTGGACATTAAGACAATGCAGACCCAAATTGCACGCTACAAAGAAGACATTACCAAACTGGAACAACAGCTCAAGGAACAGAGGGTAGATAAGAGTAAAGACTACAGAAATATGCCCCTAACTCCCAATGAGAAAATATAAAATTATTCTTAAAACTAATCATGCATGTCCTTATTTATTGCATATCTTTGCAAATATTTCCTGGAAATGAAGAAAACTAACCCAGAGGTACAAGGAAATGTCTCTATAGTGTAATGGTTGGAGTCCTTCAAATGACATTGTGATATACCCTTTGGAGTAATGGTTGGGGTCTTTCAAATGACATTGTGATATACTTTTTAGAGTAATGGTTGGGGTCCTTCATTTGACATTGTGGTATCCTGTTGTTGGGGTCCTTCAAATAACATTGTGATGAACTTTGTAGTGTAATGGTTGGGGCCCTTCAAATAACATTGTGATATAGTCTGTAATGTAATGGTTGGGGTCCTTCATTTGACATTGTGATATACTATTGTTGGGGTCCTTCAAATAACATTGTGATGTTCTTTGTAGTATAATGGTTGCGGTCCTTCAAATAACATTGTGATATAGTCTATAATGTAATGGTTGGGGTCCTTCAGGTGACATTGTGGTATCTTCTGGCTCAATTTTAGAACACAGGGGGCCAACCTTCTTATGAAAAGTCGTGATTGACATGAGGTGTAATAGATATAACTGTAACCAAAGTTGTACTGCATTTTAAGCAGATTTCAGTTAAGAAAATGTCTGCTTCATGGAACAAGTTTGACCAACAACACATATTAATTTTAAAAAAAGACTATTTTCATTTGTTAGCAAGCTAAAACAACAGAAATAACTGCTAATGTAGCACACTAATAGATAACAAGAGCCTTCTGATCAGTTGAAATTAACAGTTGATCTAAGAAATTCAATGTGAAACTTTGATTATGTCTGAAAACTTTATTAAACTTTCTGACTGAGTATCCAAGGACACATAATAACTGAATATTCATCTTATTTTGCTGTAAATCAAAGGCACACCAGTCCAAAAATCTAGGCAAGCTGACTGTACTCAGTAAACATGAGACATGATACTTGACACCCATGTAATATTTTCTGTTTCTCTTTAGCTACATTTAAAAGGGCATAATTTTTTGAGGAGGTGAACATATAGATTTTACACCTTAGAAAGCATATACACAATAAACTAATTGCGGGAATAATTCTGAAGTGCATTAGTTCAACCTGACACTTTTCACAGGTCCCCTATGTGTATTCGTGTTACATAGATGTGACATTGGTTCAGCTGACACTATGAGTAGAAACCATTCTAAGCCTATTTAAAAAATCCGACCATTTGTAGCAGATAAGTAAGTGTTCATTGCTACATTAAGTGAATTGAGCCAAAGAACTTTTGATTGCTCTCATCAGGTAAGTAAGATTATTCAACATTGTTTATATTATGTTTGGCACAGTTTTTATACCCAGGGACTAAGTCATAATTTGTTGAAAGTCACAGTTTTTGTACACAGGGACTAAACCATAGTTTGTTGAAAGTCAGTTTTCAAACACAGGGACTAAACCATAGTTTCTTGAAAGTCACAGTTTTCATACACAGGGACTAAGCCATAGTTTGTACAGAGTCACAAGTTTCATACACAGGGTCTAAATATAGTTTGTTGAAAGTCATAATTTTCATACACAAGATCTAAACTATAGTTTGTTGAAAGTTACAATTTTCATACACAGGGTCTAAACTATAGTTTGTTGATTCAACATTACTGATGTTTTTGTTGAGTAGTGATACAATCAGGACTCCACATTACTGATGATTCTGTTAAGAGTTGATACAATCTGGACTCCACATTGCTAATGTTTTTTTTGGATACAATAAGGACGGTGATGTGGCCGGTTCTTTAATAATTTGTTTTATAACAAATTGTATTATAACAGGGTATCATATATATATATGTACTGGTCATATTTCACATTTTTTTTTTATTGAGGAATATATACATTTTATACTGAGGAGTATTTAGATTTGATGTTGATTTATATATACATTTTATATTGATGAATATATACATTTAATGCTGAGGAATATATGCAGTTAATATTAATAAAATTATATATATTTTTATAATAGTAATTGGACTTAAGCAATTTAAGCAGTTTGAGAAGCATATTTCATGGATCATCAAGTATATTCCTTGATTTAGACCCTCAAATTAGGCCACAAAAGTAAGAAAATCTTGAATTATCCGAGGTCATCAATAGGACTCATTGATTTAAACTCTCAGATTAGGCCCCAAAAGTCAGAAAATCTGGAAATATCCCTGATCTTCAAGTGGACTCCTTGATGTAGACCCTCAGATTAGGCCCCAAAAGTCAGAAAATCTGGAAATATCCCTGATCTTCAAGTGGACTCCTTGATTTAGACCCTCAGATTAGGCCATGAAAATCAGAAAATTTGGATATATTGCTGATCATCAAGTGAACTTCTTTATTTAGACCCCTAGATTAGGCCACAAAAGTCAGAAAACTAGAAATGTCCATGATCATCAAGTGGACTTTTTGATTTAGACTCTCAGTTAGGCTACAAAAATCAGAAAATCTGGAAATCTTCATGAAGCTAATTAATAATTTCACTCATATATTGCTTAGATTTTAGACAAAATATTTTGAAGAACAAATCTCCCAGAAGTTCCAGAAATATTCAGTGTATGTTTATGTAGTATTTGCTTTAATTTATAATCTGTTTCACCTGTACAAAAGCTCCCATTATAATATTAAAAATATATAATGATTGAAGTGGCCATATGTAGAATGAATATGAAAGCTTGACAGGTATAGCTAATCTAATTACAAGACCTCATTTTCAGCCTTGAAATGCAAAATCAGCCTCTACTTATTACGTTGAACCATTTTTTAAAGACCTCATTATTAGTGACACAATTTTTACAATGCCCCCAGTATTTACTTTTTAGTTTCAGCATGCTACTTTAATATAAAGGTTTGTCGACTCAGAGATTTATTGATAATGTTTAATGTTATTAAATCAGATGTGATCATACACTCAGATGTTGTTTATTTAGAATCCATAGGTTGAAAGGGATAGATTTAGTTCAGATCAATGATTTTTTTTATGAATGTGTGTGTACACACACACACACACACACACACACACACACACACACACATATATATGCAATAAACTTACAACATACAGTGCAAAACTAGTATCTAACTAGCCTGAGCATTTTCAATTCTTAATGAGTCTTTCTCAAAGGCAAATACAGAACACAGACAAGACAAACAAATAAAACAGAAAAACCATTGTGTTTGCAAAACTTTACATGGCTGTTTCTACAGGAATTAAACCTTTAAATTTATTATGTTTCAACTAGTTTATTTAATAATAAATTTAAAGGTTTAATTCCTGTAGAAACAGCCATGTAAAGTTTTGCAAACACAATGGTTTATCTGTTTTATTTGTTTGTCTTGTCTATGTTTTGTATTTGCCTTTGAAAAAGACTCATTAAGAATCGAAAGTGCTCAGGCTAGTTAGATACTAGCTTTGCACTGTTTGTTCTAAGTTTATTGCATTTATCTTAATCAATCCCTGACACATGTGATCCCTTGCTGGATCCTGTGCATTTGAAAGGACTGTTATTTGCCATATGATTTGTATATATAATAAAGATATAAAAAAAATATTTAACAGCAAATTGTAGTATTCCATGGAAATCAAAATAATGGTTCAATGAGTTGTGTGGCTTATTTATGTAGGGATAATCAAGGTTTTGTTGTGTAGTTCAAATCTTACAAATCCTTTAAAACAGATTCTTAATGAGCGAGCTATCAAGGATGCTGATATCTTGAACACCCGCTTCCAAAAGCTGCAGCAAGATTTTGAGAATCAGTTGATCCACACAGATGAGCTGGCAACAGAAAATCAAAACCGGGCCTCTGACCTCAAGGTAACAATCTGAATGAAATTTATCTATCAACAGCTTTACATGTCTGTCAATTATTGCTTATTGTTGATCACATGGGATTGATGACTATTTAGATTGCAAGCCACCCTAGCATAATCACCTCAGTTTTTAGACTGTTTGTAGGAGCCACATGGGAAGGAGTACTGTGACACAGAGGCAGTTTTCATTATATGGACAGTACATGTATTTTCAAACTTGTTATAATTTTGCCATTTTTAAAAATAAAATTTTAGTATAATTTGCAATGTGTCCTTAACAGTACTCTTGTATTATGAACATTTTGTAGGATATGCTGTGTTAATGAGTTCAGGAGCATAGTCATTATTTAATGTACAGTCTTTCTTAAGTGTTGACATCTTGCATAGTTACCACTTTTAGTTCTAAATTCCTACATTGGCATTCATGGAATCTTATGAATTGAGAGTTTTGTTGAATAGTGGCAAATACTCTTTGTGATCATCCAGGTCATGTAATTTCAGTAAAACTGTCAGTATAATATTCATGCTGCCAAATTAGTTAAATGTTATCAAACACCAAAGTTACTATCACAAGAAAGGTGACTTTGTTAAATACCATGATGCTTTTAATAATCTTAAGAAGTCAAGTAAGGTATTGCTGTAACAGTTTTCTAGAAATTTAGACATGTTAGGATTATTTGGCTTTTGAATGGGAATTTAATTTAGACATGTTGTGATTATTGGGCTTTTGAATGGGAGTTTGATTTAGACATGTTAGGATTGTTGGGCTTTGGGAGTTTGATTTAGACATGTTAGGATTATTGTTGTTTGAATGGGAGTTTGGTACAGACATGCTAGGATTAATGGGCTTTTGAATGGGAGTTAGATTTAGACATGTTAGGTTTTTTGGCTTTAAATGGGGATTTGATTTAGATATGTTATGATTTTATTGTGCTTTATAGTGAGAGTTTGATTTAGACATGTTAGGATCATTGGGCTTTGAATGGCAGTTTGATTTAGACATGTTAGGATTATTGGGCTGCTGAATTGGAGTTTGATTTATACATATTAGGGTTATTGTACATTGAATGGGACTTTGTTAAACATGTCAGGATTATTGAACTTCTGAACAGGAATTTGATTTAGATATGTTAGGGTTATGGGGCTGTTGAATGGGAGTTTGATTTAGACATGTTAGGATTATTGGGATTTGAAATTCCCAAAATAATGTTAATTCATTTTCTTTTATGATGTTTATGCCATATATAATTTTTGTGGTTTAGCAGAAACTGACAATTTTGTCAGTACATTGGTCCCTCACTATAACTGTTCAGAGGAGTTGTACAAGTGTACCATGATATAGGTGAGGTCATCTTATACTAAGGTACATTATACAGTGTTACCTCATTATAAGACTGTTCAGAGAAGCTATACAAGTATACCATGATATAAGTGAGGTCACCTTATATGGTGTTACCTCATTATAACGCTGTTCAGAGGAGCTAAGGGGCCCAGAGTGGCCGAGTGGTCTAAAGCGCTCACTGTCACGGATAAATGCCATCTCACCTCTGTCTCCATGGGATTGAGTCTCAGGCTCAGCCAGTGTGGGTATGTGAGAAAGCTTGCCAGTAGCTTCTCATAGGTTGGTGGTTCTTTCCAGGGTTTTCCATGGTTCTTCCTCCACCATTTATACTGGCTGCCATGTATAGCCTGTCTTGTGCTGAAAAATGATGTTAAACCCTATAACAACAACAACATCAGAGGAGTCATTCAAGGATACATATTTTTAAAAGTCTGGAGTAATTGATGTAAAGAAAACTCCGTTACATTTACCTTTATATGTTATGATGCATATTCTATAAGCAAATAAGAAATAAAATTTACAGAAAATGTCAGTTTTTATGTATTTTTGACAGTGCACAGCACCCTTAATATGCTATAAGAAACAGACCACATATACTTGGATTTTATGCAAAATACATGTATGTTGGAATTTTCACTTGGGTATTATGCTTTGCATTGTTCACCTGACAAAATTTAAACAGGTGTTAATTCCTCAAAAATGTAGTCATGTCAAGATTTTCCTCACAAATATTAATTAGTGCTCTGTGTAGAAATATGTCTTTGATATAAAAGTTTCTTTAAGGTAGTTTTAACAACAAAAAATATTTCATTCACAGAACAAGGAGGATGAAGTAGGTCAGCTGAAGACAGAGACACAGAGACTAAACAAGTTGCGAGAGACGATTCAGCGCAAACTGCGGCAGGTTGAGGAACTCAAAACTGAGGTTGAGAGCCAAAGGGAGACATTAAAGGGGCAGATTCTTGGCCTTGAGAGAGGTCAGTACATTCACATTGAGCGATTGCAGTCTTAATTCACATTATGTAACTTTGTAGTTTAACTGCTATTAGAAGATTTTGCTCCTGATTACATTGTTTTATTGTTTGAACACTGTGACCAGTGTTTGAACGCAGTGACTAAAATTTGGACACTGTCATTATAAAGTCTCCCAGTTAGGACATTCCATTAGTTACAATGCTCCCTGTTGATGATGCTGTTCATTCATGGGAGTGAGTTAAAGCCATAAAAGTGACACAAGTTAAAGTCATAAAAGTGACCCATGTTAAAGCCATGAATGTGACAATAGTTAAAGCCATAAAAGTGACCTGAGTTTAAGCCGTTAAAGTGACAGTTAAAGCCATAAATGTGACCAGAGTTAAAGCCATGAATGTGACAAGAGTTAAAGCCATAAAAGCAACCTGAGTTTAAACCATAAAAGTGATTAGAGTTAAAGCCATAAATGTGACCTGAGTTAAAGACATAAAAGTGACCTGAGTTAAGCTGTAAAAGTGACCTGAGTTAAAGACATAAATGTGACCTGAGTTAAAGACAAAAGTGACCTGAGTTGAAGCCATGAAAGTGACAGTTAAAGCCATAAATGAGACAAGAGTTAAAGCCATAAATGTGACCTGAGTTAAAGCCATAAAAGTGACTTGAGTTGAAGCCATGAAAGTGATTAGAGTTAAAGCCATGAATGTGACCTGAGTTAAAGCCATAAAAGTGACCCGAGTTGAAGCCATGAAAGTGACAGAGTTAAAGCCATAAATGAGACAAGAGTTAAGCTGTAAAAGTGACCTGAGTTAAGCTGTAAAAGTGACAGAGTTAAAGACATAAATGTGACCTGAGTTAAGCTGTAAAAGTGACCTGAGTTAAAGACATAAAAGTGACCGGAGTTAAAGACATAAAAGTGACCTGAGTTAAAGCCATAAAAGTGACCTGAATTGAAGCCATGAAAGTGACCTGAGTTAAAGACATAAATGTGACCTGAGTTAAAGCCATAAAAGTAACTCAGTTAAAGCCATAAAAGTGACAGTTAAAGCCATAAAGATGACAGAGTCAAGGCCATAAAAAGTAACCTATGTTAAAATCGTAAAGTGACCCAAGCTATATATTCATAAAAGTGACCCAAGTTAAAGCCATAAAAGTGACAGAGTTGAAGTCATATAAGTGACCTGGTTTAAAAAAGGTAACCTTTATTTATAGATGTATCCCCCAAAGATATGCATCATTAATAAAGTACATAAAAGTCCCATTTTACAGAGCTTTCATCCAACATATCTGTGTCATAATATTACAGAAGAATGCTTGAACAGTTGTAATTGCAGAGTTAAGATTTACAGTTATAATGCAGGCTTAAACATAAGGGTTAAAACTTACAGTTCTAATGTAGTGTTAAAGATAAGAGTTTAGACTTACACTTAGTTTTGTGTTTTACACACAGCCACACAGTTAGGTTAATTAGTGTCTATGCAATTTGAGTAAAGTGCCCTGCATGTTAACCAATGAGTCACTGCAGTTCCTAACTTAAAGTTGTAATGCTTTGTTAAACTAAAAGGATAAGAGATATAGTTAAAAGCAAGGTTAAGACTTACATTTGTAATACAGGATGAAACATAAGAGTTAGGACTTGTAGTTATTATGCAGGGTTAAACAGAAGTGCTAGGACTTACATTTGCAATACAGGATCAAACATAAGAGTTAGGAATTACATCTGTAATGCAAGGTTAAACAGAGAAGTTAAGACTTAAATTTGTAATACAGGATCAAACATAAGAGTTAGGAATTACATCTGTAATGCAGGGTTAAACATAAGAGATAAGACTTAAAGCTGCAATGCAGGGCTTTTATGAGGCATTAATAATTACACTGTATTGTATAACATTGTATTATATATATAGGAGCACTACAAGTTATGAACATTGTGATCACATATCATAACACTGTGTAATTTATTGTAGGGCTGCAAGTTATTACCTCGCATTAGTGATTACATTGTCTTATGAAACACAGTGTGATCTATAGCAGGTTACAGTTGTTACCTCTGGTGGCCTAGTGGTTAGAGCGTCCACCTCGGATGTGGGAGGTCGTGGGTTCGATCCCCAGCTGAGTCATACTAAAGACTTATAAAAATGGTACTAACAGCTGCCTCACTTGGCGCTCAGCATTAAGAGGTTAGTGTTAGGACTGGTCGGCCTGGTGTCAGGATAATGTGACTGGGTGGGACATCATGCTGTATGTCTGCAGCATGATGTCCAGTGCTAAACATCACTATAAACTGCCATGCTGCAGACATCATAGCGATATGACTGAAAAATTGTTAAAGCTACGTTAAAAAAATCCAAATCACACATACAGTTGTTGCCAGTTATAGTTTATTACATAATGTTATATAACTCAATATGATTTATCACAGGACTGCCATTTTGTTATGTAGCAGTGCATTACACAGTATGATCTATAGCAGGACTACCAGTTGCTATGTAATAGTGCATTACACAGTATGACCTATAGCAGGACTAATTGTTGTTATGTAATTGCATTACACAGTATATCTATAGCAAGACTACCAGTTATGTAGCAGTGCATTACACAGTATGATCTATAGCAAGACTACCAGTTATGTAGCAGTGCATTACACAGTATGATCTATAGCAAGACTACCAGTTGTTATGTAGCAGTACATATTACAGTATGATCTATAGCAAGACTACCAGTTGTTATGTAGCAGTGCATTTTAAAGTATGATCTATAGCAGGACTACCAGTTGTTATGTAGCAGTGCATTTCACAGTATGATCTTTAGCTGGACTAACAATTGTTACACAGTATAATATAACAGAAGCCAGCTTCTTCAAACACAAGCTGACAAGGACTCAAAAACTTTACTATGATACATTGTTTCTTTTTTCTTACTCCATTTTTAAATTAAGCTCTATTTAATAAGTTAAAGCAATTAGACTGGGAAAATTTTAATAAAATTTTGGATAAAAGTGTAGCCTAAGTGGAAAGAAGTTTGAGAATGGCCTCATATAAGCCTGGAAGTGGAAATTTAGAGAAAAGTTAAGGTTCTTTTTCAAATATGATTTGAATAAATTTTTTAAATTTATTTTCACTATAGAGTTGGAGCAGGCCAAGAAGCAAGCTGAAATTGACAAGAAAGCCATAGATGATTTGGTTCGAGAGAAGGAAATCCTCAACAAGGTGTGTAATGCTTAACTGCCATAGCTGCCCATTCCTTAGAGAATGGGGGTATTAAATTTGGCCTCCATCCTATTGTTCACCCTTCTGTCCAATGTTTATTTCAGTACAGTAGCTTCCTTAATTAGCATTTGATTTCACCAAATTTTGTATGCAGCTAGATATAGATGAGATCTTGTCTGAGTTCGGTTGTCAGCATTCTATGTCATCATTTAACCAAGTTATAGCCCCTGCTTCTCTGACCCACCCATATCTGCTCAATAACCCATTTAGTTATAATTAAATTTTAACCTAATTTGGTATGCTGCTTGATGTTGATGAGACCTTGGCTGATTTATCAGCTTTCTCCACTAGCATTTAACTGAGTTTTAGCCCCTGATTGTCAGACCACCCACTTGTTTCTGCGCACTAATGCTCTTAATTATTTCATCCAGTTTTGGTGTGCACTTTGACATTGATGAAACGTTGGGTGAATTTGTTTTTGTCAACCTTCTAGTCTCACTATTTATCAGAGTCATAGTATCCGATTGTCATTTATCAGAATTGTAGCATCTGATTTTCAGTTGCATCCATTCTTGTTTCTGCACTTTAACTTCCTTAAATAATTTTGGATTTCAACCAATTTGGTATGCAGCTTGATATTTTATAGGCAGCTTTAATATTATGAGGTCTCAGCTGAGTTTGACTGTTGGTATTCTAAATCATGATAATGTCATTTCAAAGTTTGAATGTCAGTATTCTACATCATCATAATGTCATTTCAGAGTTTGATTGTCAGTGTTCTAAACCGTCATAATGTCATTACAGAGTTTGAATGTCAGTATTCTACATCATCATAATGTCATTTCAGAGTTTGATTGTCAGTGTTCTAAACCATCATAAGGTCATTACAGAGTTTGAATGTCAGTGTTCTAAACCATCATAATGTCATTTCAAAGTTTGAATGTCAGTATTCTACATCATCATAATGTCATTTCAGAGTTTGATTGTCAGTGTTCTAAACCATCATAAAGTCATTACAGAGTTTGAATGTCAGTGTTCTAAACTGTCATAATGTCATTTCAAAGTTTGAATGTCAGTATTCTACATCATCATAATGTCATTTCAGAGTTTGATTGTCAGTGTTCTAAACCATCATAATGTCATTTCAAAGTTTGAATGTCAGTATTCTACATCATCATAATGTCATTTCAGAGTTTGATTGTCAGTGTTCTAAACCATCATAATGTCATTTCAAAGTTTGAATGTCAGTATTCTACATCATCATAATGTCATTTCAGAGTTTGATTGTCAGTGTTCTAAACCATCATATTGTCATTACAGAGTTTGAATATCAGTATTCTACATCATCATAATGTCATTTCCACACAAGAATACCTTTATTTATGATTGCATTTCAGCCAGATTTAGTAGACTGGTTGATTTCGATAAGACCTTGACTGAGGCTGATTGTCACTATTCTGTCTTTTATTTAGTAGAGTTATGTCCCCTGCTTGTCAGGCCTATTCACTTTTAGTTTTACACAGTAACTCTGTTAATTATAATTGTATTTCAATCGAGTTTGGTATTTAGCGTGATATTGATAATATCTAGGCTGAGTTTAGTTATCAACTTCGACACAGTTTAATAGAGTTAAAGCCCTTGATTACTTACCCATCCACTTTCAATTTGCACATGAATAACTTCTTTAGTGGGCAGTTTCATATTAACAAGACTTCAGCTGAGCTTAATTGTCAGTGTTGCTTAGGTACATGTTCATCATGCAACAGTATCTTTCGGTGGAGTTATGACCTCATATTATTAGATTCATCGACTTCACTTTCTCACAAACTCACTTGGTATGCAACTTTGTGTTGATGACGCATTGGCATCGCTTGAATTTATCAGCATTCATTTTGCACCTTCATTTAGCAGAGTTGTGGTTTCTGATTACTGGACCCACCCACTTTTGTTTCCACAAAACAATTCCCCTAATTATTATTATTGGATTTCAAGAAAATTTTGTATATATTACTATACCTTAAGCAAATTAGAAGTTTCTTAAGTATTATTTAGTGGAATTATGGCCTCTAAATGTTGGGTCCACATTATGTATGCCGCTTTATAAATGATGAAACTTCTTCTGGGTTCCATTGTTGGTGTTCTTTGCCATTAGTAGTGCCTTCCTTTACAAATATACATGGACTCATTTACAGTATCAAAATTGTCACCTTGCCATTTCCTCTACAAAACTACTGTCCCCTACTTTCAACAAAAGAGCAGTGACATCAGTTCCTAGAATTTGCTTGTTTTTCTTCTGTCTTGCTGTATTCCATGTTTTTTTTTCGAATTGTCTTAGTGATGGATTAAAATTTGTCTGCAGAAATGATCATAGGTATTGTTGCATTGATTAATTGACACTTTTCATGTTTGAATACAAGAGAGTATTATGTGTTTTTGATGACAACACTGAAACTGAATAAAACTTGAGAAGACTTTTGAACTGGTATTTTGTGTTAAAGTGTATTCACCAGTAGGCATTACTAATATTCAAATTTATAAATATTTCATCATATATTGATGTTTACAATATATTGAGAATTTTGTTTTTTTTTTTAAATTAACAAAATATAACTTCTGATTAAAAGCTGCAAATTTCTTGATGTTGATTAAATTTTGCAGGTACTAATAGCATTAAAGCAAGTAATATATCAGTGTTTAATTTGACAATTTTTATCACTATTTTCTTCACATCGTTAAATAGGGGCCTATTTTCACATGTGTTTGTTTCTAAGAAAAAATGTAATCCACACTTGGCCCTGCATTATAAATGGATTCACAAGTGATCTGGGCAAACTAAAATGATGGAGTGATCTACATGTAATGGTAGTGAATATTTAGGTGCAGAAAGGTCATATTTTGTTCTAAAGCTCAAGAGAAATTTATACGAATGAAAACTTGATCACAGAACTGAATTTCTGCATTCAATTTGTTTAATTGGTTGGGTTTTGTGATAAAAAGGGCTTCAATAATTTAAATATGAAACTTTATACAAGCTTCATTCAAGTGGTAATCTTTCTATATAGCTGAAAGACAAAGCATGCCTCCATTGGAATTAATAGAGTATACACATACTTTTTAGTTTATTTCTTTGTTAAATTAAAGTGTGTTGACTAAATAAATGCTATACTCTGTCATCAACTGGTAATCAATAGTTAACACAAACCATTTCTTTTCTATTACAGAACATGGTCAAGGCATACACAGCAACTCAGAAGCAGCTTCACCTAGTCAAACTCCATGAGCAGTCCAAGAAAAACCTAGAACAGGAGATTCAGAACTACAAAGAGGAGGCTCAGAAACAGCGTAAAATCATCTACCAACTGGAGAAAGAGAGAGATCGATACATCAATGAAGCCAGTGACCTCACTCAGAAGGTAGGCAATTTTCATAATGCAGTGAATATTCTCATAAACATTTTGTGTGTCAATTATTTAAGATTCCCAAAAGTTTCTTGGATGTGAAGTTTTTGCTGTTTTAGCTATCACATGCCAAATAATACTTTAGTCTAGAGGAAACTTAATGCAAGGTTCTTAATGTTTTTTGGATCATTTTTTATGTTTATATTTTTTTGCAAAAGTGGCAAATTCAGTATGTTAGCAATAAATGAAATCACAAGTATAGAAGAATTTTATTTTGTTATCAAAATGTAGCCAAATTGTATAAAATGAATAACGCTCGATTCATTCTTACTGTAATAATTAGATGCTACATGATTAGACAGATACTGTTTAGTAGATAATCGAAGAGTCAAGAGATATTTAGTGATAGAATTTTACATATTTACTTATTGACAGAACAAGATTTCTTGAATTTAAAATGTCTGACATTCTCTAAGCAAAAGAATTCCATTTATATTACAGGTTCTGCAACACATGGAAGATGTAAAAGTTAGAGAGATGCAGATTTTTGACTACAAGAAGAAGATAGCTGAAGCTGACACCAAGTTGAAACAACAGCAGAACTTGTATGAAGCTGTCAGGAGTGACAGAAACTTGTACAGCAAGAACCTAATTGAATCACAGGTTTGGATAAATTATATTCTGTTATATACTTGTAGTTGAAGCATATAAAGGTAATAACACTTCTATTTCAAACATTATTATAATGATGATAATTGAAGATGATTGATGTAATGATGATGAAGATAATGACTAGTGACAGAGCTTCTGTTTAAAATGCCACAAATATTTTTCTTATAATTGTTGATACCATTAACACTGGCAAAATTGAATATATTATTTGTATGGCTTTAATGATATTTATTATCACTATATTTTAGCCAATAATAATAATAATAATAATAATAATAATAATAATAATAATAATAATAATAATAAAATGATATCAATAATAATAGTATAACATGATAATTAATATACTTACTGTTATTATTATAGGATGAGATTCAGGAAATGAAGAAGAAGCTGAAGGTGATGAACCATCTGACATACCAACTGAAGGAGGAAATTCAGGCCAAGGAAGCTGCCCTTGTAAAGGAACATCTTGAACACCAGCGTGTTGAGAAGGAAAAGGACACACTAAAGGCAGAACTGCAGAAGATGAAACAGTTGGCTGGTGAGAACAAGGCATACATCGAGGCACAAGAGGCTGAGGAGAGAAAGCTCTTGAAAATCATAGCTGAAGCTGATGCTGAGAGAGTTCGTCAGAAAAAAGAACTCGACCAGGTGAGAGATATGCTGAAGATATTTGAAAATACATCTTATGATTCTACTCGCTATACATGTATTGCAATTAATGTCACTTGTAACTCTTATCATATCTTATATTTAATAATCTTTAAAATCAGGTGTTTTTATATTCAGTACATTTTATGTCAATAAAAAATGTATTGTCCATACCCTTTACATATTGCATCTGTTATGATGTGTCTGACATTACCATGGATATTGATTTATATGGTTGATGACATGAAGCTACACTATAGTGGATCTTTATAAAACTCATACAAAGTGTTGTAAAAGAGAATTTAAATTTTTTTAAAGTGTCAAATAGGCGTTATTAGACTTTTTGTCACGATGTAACCAGGATGTTTTAAGGCAGAATTTATTTGAGAATAAAATGAAAGATCGGCTGGATTTTAATTTCATTTCAAGAAAAAAAAATTCATATAAATTTATTTCACAGGTCATCAGTGAGCGTGACATCCTTGGCACCCAGCTTGTGCGTCGTAATGACGAGTTGGCACTGCTGTATGAGAAGATCAAGATTCAGCAGTCTACACTGAACAAAGGAGAAATTCAGTACAACCAGCGATTGGAGGACATCAGAGTCTTAAAACTTGAGATCAAGAAACTGCGACGTGAGAAGGGAATTCTACAGAAGAGTGTTGCGAATGTGGAAGATCTTAGGTATGTTTACCCTTTTTCACAATGTTCCAAGCCAGCAACATCTTTCATTTTACCCTAAGCATGTGGCATAACTTGAAAAAGTTATTTAATGGTTGGTAAATGAAACCTGATTTCAGAGAAAATCAAAGGGGTTTACTGATTCTGTCCATTATGAACATTCTCTACTAAATCAGAACTAATTTAATCATGCAAACAATAACTGTGAACATAGGGTATGTTATGAGCTGTTTAAAAGACTATAGTGGTAAGATGTTATATAGTCCAAACTGAATTGTTCAGTTGTATTGTTTGAATGCATTCAGCTATTTAATGAAATAAAAGAAAATTTCAATTCTGTACAACACAGAATATTTAACAGCATACATGTAATTTTGGTAAATTGAAAATGTCATATACTCAATGGAAATATTATATACTGATACAGTAAGACCTGTCTAGAGAGACCACTGCTGTGAGAGACCACCTGTCTTGAGAGACTATTATTTTTTGGCAGAAGGAGTGGTCTTTCAAGACAGGTTGTGCTCTATAAACAACATAATAATATCAGCTAACTTCAATATTTTACTTTTACGATGAATAAATAGCCAAAATTTTATTTCACTTAAAGTCTTGAATCAAAGATGCATTCAAATTAATTTACATGAAAAGCATTTAGATTCATTTTGAATTCAGTTTTTCTTGGGGTACTAATCTTTTTTTTAATTAAATTTTGTGGTTGCTGCAGGTCACCAATTTAAAAATCCAAGGAACAATTACAAATACTGACATAAACTACTACATCATGAAATCCACAAAAATAAATCTGTATTTATGTAATTTTAGGCGTGAAGTGTACCACATTCAGCGTGAACTTCTGCGTGAGAGAACTCGCTGTAAAGCCCTGGAGGAGGAGCTTGAGAATCCCATGAATATTCATAGATGGAGAAAATTGGAGGTAATGATACAGAAAACAGAGGATAGTTTCAGTACAGCATTTTGGAAACAAAACTGTCCATTCTTGTTGTTAAAGGTTGCTGAAATGGCTTTATTTCCCATAACTATCAGTATACTTAATTGTCCTATTCACTAATTTGTGCAACTTTGTGATTTTTAGAAAAGTCCATGCATTTAAATTTTATAATTAAGGCACTGAGTAGTAGGAAATATTTTACTCTAAATTTCCAAGAAGCTAAATTTGTGTAATGTTCAAGTCCACCATCAAAGATGTAATAATTAAACATCCATATGGAAATTTCCCTTTGTATGGTAATGGTAATGTGGTGTAAGGGGTGCTCATTGAGGGGTTGTACCTCTGGTGGGGGTAGCAGTCGTACTGTTGTGGGGGTAGTTAGTCCACCTTTGGTCCCCACTTGGCACTCAGCTCTCACCTCTGGCTCCAAGAAGCTGTAGTATGCGCAGTGGCCACATCACGGGCAATGGCTTCAACTGGCCGGCTAAACCAGGATGAGGGTAGCCGATGGGTCTCAAACCGTCAGTGAGTTTAGGGCTTGTCACCCTTAGCATGCAAAGACTGGACCCGGCGGACTGCGCGGAGGAACCACCAGCTGGTCAACGGGCAGGAAGGCGGACCCAGCAAAGCGACGTGGAGCACTAAGAGCACGGCAAGACACGTAGGACACCTTGGTCATCCACTGCATCCAGTCTCCATTCCAGCCGTCTAGACTATGTCTTGCCACTGGACAAAGTGGGCCCTGGACGAGAGAGTGAGGCTGACGCAGCACAACTCTCCCTCACTTTAATCTAACTCATGCGCAAGTCATTTATGTCATCACCCGTACTCAAGTCCTGCGGCGATGGGCGAGCTGCGACGCGGCAGGTGTGGATGCACTGGCAGCCATAGTAGCGGACCTGCACACAGGCGCCTTAAGCCATAGGGTCGTCTTCCATTGACTTGAAGCAGAAATGGATTTCGGCAGCCGTCTGAGCGACTAAGCAGACCTCTTTTGGATAGTGCTGCTTACCTCCGTAGCCTGAGGAAGGGGCTAGAAAAGGTGCCCTAAAAAAAGCCTGCTTCAACTACCCCAACCAGCTTACCACAACTGGAGGGAATCCCATTCTTGCGGTCGAAACAAAAAGAAAACCCAAAAGGTTTCCCTCACCCTTGGTGCGTGGAACATACGCACCTTATTGGATCGTGCAGAGGCTGACAGACCAGAAAGAAGAACTGCCCTGATTGCAAGAGAACTTGCTCGCTACAATATAGAGATAGCAGCCCTGAGTGAAACTCGCTTGGCTGACGAGGGTCAGTTGACTGAAGTTGGAGCTGGCTACACCTTTTTCTGGAGTGGACGTGGCAGCGATGAACGTCGTGAATCTGGAGTTGGTTTCGCTATCAAGACGAGTCTGGTGAATAAGCTCTTCAGCTTACCTAAAGGAATTAATGACCGGCTAATAATGCTGAAGCTACATTTACCTGGAAAAAAGCAAGCCATTCTCATTAGTGTCTATGCACCAACCATGACCAACTCAGAGGAAGTCAAAGACAAGTTCTACCAGGATCTGGAAGCTCTGATTGCTTCAGTACCGAAGTCAGATAAACTGATCATTCTTGGTGATTTTAATGCCCGAGTGGGTGCGGACCATATCGCGTGGGAGGGAGTTATTGGTAGACATGGCATTGGCAACTGCAACAGCAATGGAGATCTGCTCTTGAGGATGTGCGCAACATATGATCTCCTGATCACCAACACCGTCTTCCATCTGCCCAACCGTAACAAAACAACTTGGATGCACCACGGTCTAAGCATTGGCATCTGATTGACTACATCTTAGTCCGTAGGAGTGACAGGCAGGATGTCCGTGTGACCAGAGCGATGTGTGGTGCTGACTGCTGGACAGACCACAGGCTACTGATATCCAAGATGAATCTTAGAATTCAACCTCCCAGACGCCCACAGGGAATTAAAGTCCCAAAACGCCTCAACGTCTCCAAGCTGAAAGACTGCAACGCTGAGCAAACTCTGTCTGACGCTCTGACAAGCAAGCTAGAAACCACAGATTCTGATACCAATGACATAGAGCAATGTTGGGCGGCCTTTAAACAGCTGGTGTACTCTACTGCATCTGAAACCATTGGTGTCACTGCGCGAAAGCACCAAGACTGGTTTGATGAGAACTGTGAAGAAATACAGTCCCTGCTAGAGGAGAAGCACCATCTCCACCATGCAGTCAGCATCGACCCCAAGTCCGCTGCAAAGAAAGATGCTTTCATCAGAGTCCGCCAAGCTGTGCAGAAAAAACTGCGCAAGATGCAGGACACATGGCTGAGCTGAAAGGCTGATGATATTCAGTCTTTTGCTGACAGACACGACATGAAAAGTTTCTATAGTGCTCTTCGTGATGTTTATGGCCCAGTATCATCAGGCACAGCCTCACTCTTGAGCTCCGATGGCAGCACTCTCATAACCGAGAAGGAGAAGATACTGGAGCGCTGGGCTGAACACTTTGACGGTGTCCTAAACAGACCCTCTTCCATCAATGATGAAGCGATCAACAGCCTACCCCAGGTGGAGATCAACGAGAGATTGGCTGACCCTCCAACAATGCTGGAAACTCACAAGGCCATTGAGTTCCTGTCTAGTGGGAAAGCTCCGGGAGCAGACTCCATCCCAGCTGAGATCTTCAAGTCTGGTGGGCCTAAGCTTGTGGAAAGACTAACAGAGATGTTTTGTGGGATGTGGAAGCAGAAACGCATACCCCAGGAATTCAAAGATGCATCCATCATCCACATTTACAAACGCAAAGGAAATCGCCAATCCTGCGACAACCACAGAGTAATCTCTCTACTATGCATCGCAGGAAAGGTCCTCGCCAGGATTCAGCTGAACAGACTCACAGAGCACCTTGATCATGGCCTACTGCCAGAAAGTCAGTGTGGCTTCAGAAAGAAGAGAGGCACCATCGACATGATCTTTGCTGCCAGGCAGATGCAAGAAAAGTATCAGGAACAAAATGTTCAGCTATACACCACCTTCGTAGACCTGACTAAGGCATTCGACACTGTCAGCCGGGAAGTCCTTTGGAAAATCATGGCCAAATTTGGATGTCCGGAAGTCTTCATTGAAATGGTGAAGCAATTTCATGATGGCATGCTTGCCAGAGTCCAGGACCAGGGTAACTATTCCGCACCCTTTGACGTTACGAATGGTGTGAAACAAGGATGCGTCTTAGCCCCCTCTCTCTTCAGCCTCATGTTCTCCGCCATGCTTATGGACGCTTTCAAGGACAGTGATGTGGGAGTCAGTCTCCAATACTGTCTGGATGGGAAGTTGTTTAACCTGAGGAGGCTTCAAGCCAAAACCAAAGTCCAAGTTGAATACATTCGGGACTTCCTGTTTGCAGATGACTGTGCCCTCAACTCCAGCACGGAGGCAGGCATGCAATAGAGCATGGGCCTCTATTCCACAGCGTGCACCAACTTCAGACTCACCATCTCCACCAACAAGACCAAGGTTCTGCATCAGCCAGCTCCTGGAAAAGACTATCTGGAACCATCCATCACTGTCAATGGCCAAAAGCTCAAAAATGTGGACAGATTCACATACCTCGGCAGCACCCTATCACAAGCAGTCCACATAGACGATGAGGTCAACTCCAGGATTGCCAAAGCCAGTGTAGCATTTGGCAGACTCCACTCAAATGTCAGGGATAGGAGAGGCATCAAGCTTGCTACCAAACTCAAAGTCTACGCAGCGGTTGTTCTACCCACCCTCCTCTATGCTTGTGAGACCTGGACTGTGTATAGCCGCCATGTTAAAAAACTCAACCACTTTCACCTGAGCTCCCTGAGAAAACTGCTGAAGATCAGATGGCAGGACAAGGTGCCGAACACAGAGGTGCTCATTCAGGCCGGCATGACAAGCATCCACACCATGCTGTGCAAGGCACAACTCCGATGGGCTGGCCATGTTGTCTGCATGCCGGAAGAACGCCTACCCAAGATGTGCTATGGAGAGCTACAGCAAGGCAAGAGATCTCACGGTGGTCAACTGAAGAGGTACAAGGACACCCTCAAGGCCTCGCTGAAGAAGTTTGGCATTGACCCTGGCAGCTGGGAGAGTGTCGCTGCTGATTGATCTGCTTGGCGTAGTCAAATCAACGCTGGTGCGGCAGCCTTCGGGCAGAAAAGTCTGGCGGACGCAGTTGAAAAACGTACCCTGTGCAAATCCAGGAACAGCAGTTCCGCATCTCCCAGTCAGCAACCTGCATATCCATGTCCCCACTGCAACAGACTCTTCCGGGCCCGGATTGGACTGATCAGCCATCTCCGGACCCACCCCCCAAGTGAATCGATGACATGAATGGTCCTCATCGACATTGATGGACGAACAACAAACACAACAGTTATCATGAGTAAAGTATTGTAAGTGGAGTAATAATAATGTCAGATATGAAAATGAAACTTAAAATATCCTTGTTTTCTTGTTGGTAGTGGTCTGTTTTATATTCCAGGGCAGTGACCCGAGTACATATGAGATGATCCAGAAAATCCACACCCTCCAGAAACGACTGATTTCCAAGACAGAGGAGGTGGTGGAGAAGGAATTGCTGATCCAGGAAAAAGAAAAACTGTACCTTGAGCTGAAACACATCCTGGCACGACAGCCAGGTCCTGAGGTGGCTGAACAACTCTCCATCTATCAACAGACCCTCAAAGAAAAGACAAAACAGATGAAGGTTAGTTTGTATTTGCCATCTTATACAGAACATGTAATGCTAAGAACTGGTCCATCTGTCTGTTTGTTTATTAAATTTTCTGTCTGCTTTTTCTTTACATATGAAAACTTAGTTTGTGTTTCCTCTCCTTAAGCTTTGCCTAAATGTTTCCTTGGGAATACAAAGAAAACTATCAGTTTTGGCTTAAGAAAATTTAAAGTTAAAGGTCTCTATGACCCCAAAAAATGCTTTCTGTATTTTTGTTTGCAGAAATGTTGGTTTTTATTTTCTTACAGTTTGTGACTTAATTGTTAATGATGAGGTTTTTGTTGAAATATTTGAAGAATAGGAAGAGATAATGGAGTGGCTTTGCCTTTTGCATTATCATTGGTGATTTTGTTGTTGGCATCCAACTTGGTTAAAGTTTTGGGACAAATGTTTTTACTTGATTTTTTTAATTTAGTGTTTCTTTTTTGTGTCTGAATCAAGTCAGATTTGATGCAGCATCCATGAATATAAGTGAGAGTTATCTTTCTTTACAGGCCATGGCATCAGAACTAAACATGTATGAATCCCAGGTCAGTGAGTACAAGTATGAGATAGAAAGGATTGCAAGAGAATTACAAGAAGTCAAGAAGAAGTACTTCATGCAGAAGAAGAAAGAACAACAAACTAAGTAAGCTCTGGCCTGAAAAAAAAATGGAAGATAAATTTCATATTCAACTATACCATATTTCTTTGATGGTAGAACCATGCTTGAAGATATGCCCATCCCAGCTTCCAATTTTCATTTGTGAAAGTCTTGTTTATTGATAAGTCCATCTCATTATAAGGAAGGCCTAAATGTCCAATGATAAACCCACCTCATTCACATGGATGGCCTATACATCGAGTGATAACCACACCTCATTTTTAAGGAAGACCTGTGTGTCCAGTGATAACCCCACCTCATTTATAGGGAAGACTTGTGTGTCCAGTGATAATTTCACTTCATTTACAAGTGATGCTGATGTGTCCAATGACAAGCCCACCTCATTTACAATGAAGGCTTACATGTCCAATGATAACTCCTCCTCATTTATAAGGAAAGTTTATATATTCTCATTTATAATGAAGGTCTCTATGTCCTGTGATAACCCCCACCTCATTTAAAAGAAAAAAAATATGACCTCATTTACAAGGAAGATCAGTTTGTTGAATGATGAGCCCACTTCATTCACATGGAAGGCCTATATGTCCAGTGATAACCCTATCTCATTTATAAGATGACCTACAAATCCATTGATAACCCCACATTTGTAAGGATGACCTATATGTCCTTTGATAACACCACTTAATTTATAAGGAAAGCCTATGGATCCAGTGATAGTCCCACCTCATTTACAACGAAGGCCTATATGTCCAATGATAGCCAACCTCTTATAAAGGAAGTCCTGTATGTCCAGTGATAACCCCCATATCATTTATTATGTTGTATAACAGATTTCTTATTAAGTCTCTACAAGCAGGTGTAAGTCTAGAATTAACATTTGTTTATTTGTATGAATCTGTAAGGAACATAAATCATCTCAACATATACATATGCTAATTCAATGGAATAGGCTAGTAAATACTCTAACAAATGATTAAACACATAAGGATTCTAAACTGTATGTTTTTAAACAGAAGTACTTTGACAATGTTGATACACATTTATTAAAAGTTGATGGAAAAGTAGGTATGTTTAAATTATTACAGTAACAATTAAAATTTAAATAATCATTTAAACAGTTATTTAAATCATAGATTAACCTTCTCACCCCAGTAATGAAACAATATGTTATTATATGTCTATTATATGTCATTAAAATTTTGTTCAGAGTTAATGCATGCTAATTACTGTAAAAAAAGAAAAAACTTCTTAAAATTACTTTTAGAACATGCTATTTATTATCATTATGTAGAAGCATTCTCTATACATAACATTTCAATATAACTGGCCATATTTAAACCACTTACTGCCTTATTCCTGCCTGTCCTGTCCATATGTCCTGTCTTTTTTGTAATAATGTTGTAGGAACAGCCCGTGAAAGGGATTGCATGCAGTTGTTGTAATCACTCCAGTTGTTGTCCCTTTTATCAAGTTCTTTGTTACATTCTGGGTCACCACTCCGGTGGACTAATGGTTAGAGCATCCGCCTCAGATGTGGGAGGTCATGGGTTCGAACCCCGACTGAATCATACCAAAGACTTATAAAAATGATACTAACAGCTGCCTCACTAGGCACTCAGCATTAAGAGGTTAGTGTTAGGATTTGTTGGCCTGGTGTCAGGATAATGTGACTGAGTGGGACATCATGCTGCATGTCTGTGGCAAGATGCCCCATTGCTAGACATCGCTATAAACTGCCACACTGCAGACATCGTAATGATATGACTGAAATTTTTAAACCTACACTGAAATTCCAAATCACACACACACACACAGACACAGACACACACACATTCTGGATCAAATTATTAATTATCCAATTAATAGATTGATTTATTCTTTTGTTCATATTTCCAATGCTGTCTATTCATCCACTCATTCGTTCATGTTTTCATTGCTTATGTAACTTTTCCAGAGAAAGAGATCATGCTCTGGTCCAAGCAGGAGTACCAGCAATACAGCCACAACGAACAGATGGACCTCGTTTTACTGGCGGTGGTTTCAACTTAAAGACTACAAAGACAGCTGCCTAGCAGCCTCTATTCTGACCAGTTAAACACATGAAAACTCTTTAAATTGTAAATTTAATTCTGAATTCCATCAAGAAATAGATGCAAATAATGTCCAATTTTTCTTTCTACTCATATGATGTATACATAGCATATTCTGAAAAGTGCTTTAATTGTATTTATTCAGGCCATAAGTGTGCATTAAGTTTCCCTAAAATGAGGTCAATGATAAAAGCCTTTCAGTTTATTAAGAAAAAGTAAATATTTTTTTTGCTTCAAAAATCTTATGTGATTTTTGCTCCATTTGAAATTTGATTCATAAACTTGATGCATTTTTATTTTTTGTTGCTTGCATGTATCAAAAGAGTTGTTTTATCATAATTTTTGCATTTAATTCCTGTTTTGAGGGTTAAGGAAACCAAATGTTACAGACTGAATGAGCTGAAAAAGGTAATGGTTCATTTTTGTATCTAAATATACTCTTCACAAGATTTTCATAATAATATCTAATTTAAAGTTTGATGTCTTTGTAAACCTTATTTTTTAAAAAAAGGTTTGTAATATTTTGGGAAAGATGAGAACATTAAAAAAGCTACCATGGTCTTTTATTATTAAAAACATAGCCAGCGATACTGGTTAGGTTTCAGTTATTTTAATTTTTTAATGTAAATTTTACATTTGGCAAACATATGCCTCAAAATATTGATAATATTAGAACATGTTTGTACATTTCCAGTAAACAGGAATGTAATCATATCTATGTTTGACATGTTTCAGAATGTGTCCATTCCTAATATGAAAATCTGTGTGATCAAAGAATTCTCATAAACAGTGTCTTGTACAAACTGAAAATGATTTCATTTATTTAAATTTATAATGAAAGCTTAAAAGATCTGATTAAAAATGTAGAAATTTAGTCTTACACAAGAGCTAAATACCTGAGAGAAAAATGCTGATTTTTTTTCACATATGTTTAATCTTTCCACTAGAATTATTCATTTCAGTTAATACTTTAGTATGCAACTCTGTCACTTTAAATCAGATGTCTGTGATATATATTTCTATTTAACATGTACTTTTTAATGGAAGTTGAAGAAAAATAAACTTTTTCTGTGATGCTTTTATTTTGTTTTTATCTTTAATTATTTTGTATAAGCTTTATTTTATCACCCATCCCCAGACTCTCTCAATATAAAGTTACGCCAAACTGGCAGGATGTAATTTTGCTGTAATTAGATTCACCTTGTAAGTGTCTATGATAAATTAATTATATCACAGTAGCTGACTTGTGACTTATACATTAAGGGTTGAGGCTCGCCAATATGACCCATAATTATTCATGATTTTAAAATTATATTTAAAACATTAATTATGCTTTCAAGGTAATTCTTCAGTGTGAAATTTTTAGTTAGGAAAAATTCTGTTTTTAATAATGAAGCAGCATTGTCAGTATGAAAATTTAAAGTGTAAATATAATTTATCATTGCTATTGATTAAGAGTGTAGAGAAAGATCTGAGGACATGATGGACATTACAGTAGTCTTTTGGATTGGTACCTATTCTATGAAGAATCAAGTTTCTTTTTGGCAAAAAGCAAAGCATACAACCATTATAAATTTTAATGGAACAGTTCTAATCTTCTATTAGCTTTACTGATCAGTGTTCATATAAACTTACCAGGAGAGATGCTAGTCATTCAGTTTGTATTCTATATGTGACATTTTACCACTGAGAAACATGATGCTGCTGCCATTGATTTGAGTACAATTGATATTAAATGTTACCCATCATTCTGATGGGATGCTTATTATAGTGGAATCTAAATTTTGCTATTTTTGTTTACATTTTAAATGGCCTTTAGTTGGTTGTATATCAATCTAATTCTTGAAGACTGTTTGGCTTTGAACAGATAAGTTTGGAATTGTGTCACAATTTGTGTAAAACATTTCTAGACCATTGCCTTGTAACAAAACATACATTGTAGCACCCATAAGTCAGAGGTAGCTAGTAAATTGTCTTGAATATTGAAGGATTTTAGGTATGAAGCGAAACAAAAAAAAGATCAACCAATTGAATGTTTATTGGAGATTCCTTTGATTCTGTTATTTTGTTTCTGAAGCAGGAACTACTGCATTGTTTCTGATTAAAGTAATCACTGTAAAATCATTTTCAAAAAGTCATAAACAAGGTGATATAATTTAATGGTTTGGAAGTAAAAGTAAAATTCTGTTCGGATACAATTTTCTGGCTTTGACTGTTTAATATGCTGTTGTTCAGTAATTCTTTGTTATATGATGGATTTAATTTAATAAATATTTTTTACCCACTAAAATAACCAAACTAAATTCTCCACAAATATTCGTGGTTTTACAGTATTCCAACAGATATTTTTCACTTAATGCTGTGTTAGCTAGATGAGCTAACTAATACAATAGCAATGAGTTCATTATAGAAAGCCTAGTTTGCATCATAGAAAGCCCAGCTTGCATCATAGAAAGAGTCCAGCTTGCAACAGTTTGATTGTGATATAAAATATCGAGAACAAACTCGCCCACAGTTTAACAATAAAAAGCTGCATTAGAAATTTACTTGATTATGCCAATGATCCCAGGTTAATTATTCAAGGGTGAAAAACAATGTTTGAAAAAATTGGCCACCACTCTACTAATTAATGGTATTTTATGCTTGCAACTGATCTCATAGATATCCATCAAGATTCAACTTCTTGAGAATTTATCCTTAAGCAGCTGTGCACAAAATAAGTTGAAATTCAACAATCCGATAAAAGGTTATCCCGTGGAAACAAAAGTGTAGCAAGATGGGCAATTAAGTGCAATAGCAAATTGTTGGAGGGTGAGCAATCTAGGGCAATAGCAAAGTGTAGAAGGATGGGCAATCAAGGGCAATAGCAAAGTGTAGAAGGATGAGCAATCAAAGCAGTGGCATACAGAGCTAAAATATTGTCCCAGGTTTGGGTTCCAAGATGCCACCTTCTACCAATTATATTATTTAGCTATACTCTTGTTTGTCATCAAGGGCAGCATAAATATTTTTCAAAATATTATCCTCCTTTACCAATTTCTCTCTTTTCCCTTCTTTTTCCTCTTTCCTTTCTTTTTTTTTCTCTTTTTTGTTGCCCATACATAAGTGCTGTAAGTGCTGCCCAGGGCGATTTGACCCTATTTTGGTATGCCATTGAATCAAAGGTGATAGCATTTCTAAATGATAACATAGCAGACAAATAAATTCCTTCAAGGTCTTATCATCAAAGAGCTGTGTACTGAATTTGCATAAAATTTCATGTAAAGATATTCTGCTAAAAGAAATTACTGACAGATGGACAGAACCCATGTGGGCTTGAGAATGTAGAATGTGTCTGATATGCCTTCCCACATATAAAGGTTGCCAACAGAGGCAGGAACCACAGTGGCTCAGTGGTCAGTTTATTGAACTCGTAGCCAAAATGAGTCCTACTAATGAATCAGATTTGGATTGACTACCATAGTGCCTCTATGGGCAAGGCCCTTTACTCCAATTGCCAATGAACTAAGTAGCCTGCTTGTGTTCTTGTGTTGTAAAACAGTAAACCATTCCATGTCAAATATGAGTGGGCAGATGGATGGATTTACCAAAAGATGGACAGAGAGATTGTTATCAGGCTCCACAAATTTTATCTGGTAATAATTTATTCTATCTACTGAGATTACAATTTTATCTGATACCCCCCAACCAAAAAAAACCAAAACAAAAAAAAAAAACAAAACAAACAAACCCCATGAATTAAAGAAAAGAAAACTTGGACTTTGGTAAACTGTTCGAGCATCTAGACCTTAATTAAATCACATCACTCACATATCAACTTGCTAAGTCATATTGTTAACATTCATGAATCAGCCTATTACTTTCAGAAACTCAAAAGAATTTGTGAATCAAACATTTTAGACAGTCCAGCACTTCTAATTTTGAAAGCTTTATTGTATATTATAAGACATGTATTGAATGATGTTTTCAGTAGCGACAGTGTTTCCAAATTGTACTTTAAAGAAAACAAGAAATTGTAACAATGCCTTTATCTGTGTATTTCTTGTTAATTTCTACCAATTGGGTTTTTCTTTACAGCAAATATCATTAGTTGATTCAGGAGTTATTTGGTCAAGATTATTTAAACTTTTTGGTCTGTCTTACAGATTTCACACCTTAGCAAAATATATATCCGTCTCTGCCTATAATTATTTTAGCTCTCTATTAAAATTTGCCCCAGTTCCAATGTATGGTAGTATGAGACACTGTTGTGGTACAGGTGATTTCAATGGTCGAGTGTTTTCCTTTCTTGATGCATGACCCAGTTCCAAGGTATGACATGGTACAGGAGGTTTCAATGGCTGATTATTTTCCTTCATTAAAACATGTCCCAGTTCCAAGGTATGACATGGTACAGGAGGTTTCAATGGCTGATTATTTTCCTTCATTAAAACATGTCCCAGTTCCAAGGTATGACATGGTACAGGAGGTTTCAATGGCTGATTATTTTCCTTCATTAAAACATGTCCCAGTTCCAAGGTATGACATGGTACAGGAGGTTTCAATGGCTGATTATTTTCCTTCATTAAAACATGTCCCAGTTCCAAGGTATGACATGGTACAGGAGGTTTCAATGGCTGATTATTTTCCTTCATTAAAACATGTCCCAGTTCCAAGGTATGACATGGTACAGGAGGTTTCAATGGCTGATTATTTTCCTTCATTAAAACATGTCCCAGTTCCAAGGTATGACATGGTACAGGAGGTTTCAATGGCTAAGTATTTACAGTACAATTATTTCAGTGGAAAATGGAGATATGACATTGAGCCTCTATACCCTGCAAAGTTTTTTTAATGAAGTTTATGTATTTATTTCGTTAGTGGTAAAATTGGGGAAATAATCACATATACCTATTCTAATTAAATGGCCGTAAACTGATTTAACACAACACCACTATGACTGTTGAGAATGAAGTAGAAAATAATAATAATAATAATAATAATAATAATAATGTTAATAATGTTAATAATAATAATAATAATAATAATAATAATAATAATGAATAAATATTTAACTCTTAACCTCAAAAACTAAAGCATAAGAAACAAACAATAATAATAATAATAATAATAATAATAATATTACTATTATTATTATTATTATTATTTGCAACAAAGTAGAAATGGAAAAAAAATCAATTACAGAATGCAACTCGGTCTGTAATTTGATACCTTAAGAGGCACTCCAAGGGAGATTTTGCTTGTTTTTAAAAAAAAAAAAGTTACAATCAATAAGGAGCTATTTTCCTTTAGTTTCGTTATTACCTTCATTAAAACATCTCCCAGTTCCAAGGTATGACATGGTACAGGAGGATTCAATGGTCAAATATTTTTAGTACAATTATTTCAATGGAAAATGGAGATATGACATTGAGCCTCTGCATGCTGCAAAGTTTTGTTTTTTTAATGGAGTTTATGCATTTGTTTCATTAATGGTAAGATTGGGGAAATAATCACATATACCTATGCTAATTAAATGGTCATAATTTAATTTAACACAACACCACTATGACTGTTGAGAATGAAGTAGGAAATAATAATAATAATAATAATAATAATAATAATAAAATCAATCTTTAACTCTTAGCCTCAAAAACTAAAGCATAAGAAACTGTGAAATAATAATAATAATAATAATAATAATAATAATAATAATAACATTATTATTATTATTATTATTATTATTATTATTATTATTATTATTTTCTGCAACGAAGTAGAAATGGGGGATAAAACCCAATCATCCACAGAATGCAGCTGCTTCTTCCTTCTCAACAAATACACTTTTTCTATTTCCGGGTTTGATTTCTATGTAAGTTTGAGATCCAGTCTGTAATTTGATACCTTCAAAGGCACCGCGAGGAAGATTTTGCTTTTTTTTTTATTATAAAAGAAAAACAGTTACAATCGATGAGGAGCTATTTTCCTTTAGTTTCGTTGTTACCTTGTTGATATTTGTCTTTCAATACTTTTAACTTAAGTAGAGCCTGTAGTTTGTACAAATGTGTATCCTTTCCGACCGCTTCTAAGTTTATTTAGTTGCCCTTGGTTACATCAGTCAGTTGTCATTGTCACTCTTACTTTCGTTCAGAAATTGTACTTTAACTACCTTCGACAGAGTAAATTCTTCGTTATTCGTTCAGCGTGAACCAAAAGATGTCGGAGAAAACTGAGGTCTGTATTCACATTGTTTCATGTAGAGAAGCACAGCAATTATGAGTACATTACTTAACTCGTTTTATGGTGAAGGGGTTGGGGGCTCTTGGTGTAACAGTTTTGAATGGGTGCTCACAATCAAACTGTAGAAAGGACGATGTATTCTCTTGATGGGAAATGATTTACCTGCATTACGATCCATTACGAAGATATTTTCAGTATCCGTTCTAATTATGGTATCAGTGAAAAAACTGACGTGATTTGAAGAAATCAACAACAATAAAACAACAAACAAACAAAAGTAATAAATGTTAGTTTAATTTGGTCTTTGAAAGAAGAAAAGTTTTGGGGATCCCACGAACCCAGTGACAGTTTTAGAAGATAATATTTAATGCATCCTTGATGCTGGCAACTGTTCAACTATTGCATAATAGAGATTTCAATGAAGCCCAAACCAATTTAATTACCAGTTAAAGTGTGAATCATTACATAATCAGGTGGAGAAGTTTTCCCAGCTGAGCAGAGCAAATAGAATGAATCTGTTATATCTCCAGGGCCCATTATTTTGGGCAACATTACTTCACCAATAGTGAGATTAGCTGATGGGGGAAAATGTGAGTTAAATGTAAAATTGTATTTGATCAAAATAAGTTTATTAGTGACTAATATTTTAGTGATTCTTCAAGTTAAATAGTATTTAAATACAATACTTATTGTGATTTATGAAATTATTAGTCAACTTTGTTTTCCTGGCATGTTGGAGTGAGATTTCCTGGAAGATGGTGACTATTTCATTTGAATGTCTCTGATATTACTGCTGTATATATTATGTACAAAGTCGATTAATTACAAATGTAACAAATTTCGTCCAGATTTTAATGAAATTTTCACAAGATCCAAAGTTATGAATTTTGTTTTGATCATTGGAAAAATTGTAAATTAAGAAATGCTGCTTTTAAAGGAAATAAATATGCATTTGAATAGGAAAGGCATTTTCCTGAGGGGTCATTTTGGATTTCAGTTTAATGATTGACAATAGAATATGTGCCATTTACATGTTGGTTATTAAGTCACTACATGATAATACATGCTACAATATATATATATATATATATATATATATATATATATATATATATATATATATATATATATATATATATATATCCACCCATACACACCTGTGTACCTGCTCTGTAAATTCTTTAACTTGACCCCAGCATTCTTTCATATCTTCAGTGTAGTCATTAAAAATATATGAATTTGTCTTCATCAGGTAACTAGAAGAATAGAAACATAATTTTGTCAAGTGAATACTAAGTAGATGTTGAATATTTAACTTTTTTTTTCTTTAGGGTTCTGTAGCATACTTGAAACGGGCAATGGCTTCAGTGGTGGAGAGATTTGTTTTCTTCATATGGACAAGGAAAAAGGGCTTACTCAGCACGTTTTGTCATCAGATGGATTTACACTTGGGTGATGGATTTTTCCTGTTAAAGACTTTTATTACTTTCTGTGTTATTCAAATTTGCACTTACATGCACATTTTCTTGATCACTTGGTATGGGTACTAAACTTGCACACACTTGAGAGATGTTATAAATAAATGTTTGATCAATTCTTAATGTTTGTAAAGTTTCTTCTATTCTTTGTCAAGACATTAATTATCTAAATATTTCCTTCTGATGATTTATCTTAATTTTAACGCCATTCTGCTTTTCGTTTTTGATTGAATAAAACATGAAAGAACATGTTGTTAAATTCATTTGAAAGTGGTCATAAATCAAGAAACTTTTAGTGTAAAGAATAATATTTTATCTTTGTAGCATTTCAGATTCAGTTATAAACTTAAAGTAACTCTGTTTTCTTTGTTCACACTGTAATGGCCAGTATCAAAATGTCTTTCACTACTGCAGAATTCAAAATTATGATTGAGGCACTATCATAAATCTTGTATATATTTTTAAAAACGAGTACAAGAGTGAAATAATAATTACAAAGATTCACACAATCTTGTTTACATTGATTGATGTTCACATTGTACACATTTGTATTTGCATTGCACATATTTCTATTCACCTTGTGCACATTTTTATTCACATTGTACACATTTTTATTCATACTATCTTTTATTCACATTGTACACATTTTTATAAACATTGCACACATTTTTTATTCACATGGTACACACTTTTATTCACAGTGTACAGTTTTCTGGATAAATCTCTGTTAGAAGCAGGGTAACTGCATTTTGTTTACAATCTCTACCTTTAAGAATGAAGGGGATATCATGGAATTAAAAAAAATTGTTTATGTAACTTATTCAATATTCATAATGCAGCTAGGAATTTGTTTCAGAGAGTAGTGCAGAATGGGCATATTTTGGATAAAGAGGCAATTTTTTGTAACAGAACGGCACTATTTGAACAAAGGGCACTTTTTGTGATAGAAAGGCCATGCCAGTTATGAAATTTATAATTTCATTCTTTGAATTAGAGACAGATAAAAACATAGTGATATATTTATCCTACATTAAACTAATAGAAAATAAGTGGAAAAAAAATATAGAAAATGCATTTTAAGGAAGTTTTTTGTATGGGGGAAAAATGCAGTGGGGAGTGCTCTAGAAGGACAGAGGGGAGACAGAAGCATGAGAAGCACTGAGAACAGAATGGAGGCCGCTGAGGGTGAGGTGGGGTGGGTGTGCATGCCTACTATATTAATCAAGTTGGGGCAGTACTGTATGATGCTCACTTTTCACATTTTTTTTATTGATTATGGTAATTAAATATGGGATGAAAATCAGAGCAATGATCATTATAATAATAATTATGTTAACAATGTATCCATAGAGACTTTTTGATTAACTTATCAGATGTCTCTTTTTGTCATGAAAGCCTGAAAACTTTAAAGGAAATAAACTTATCAGATGTCTCTTTTTGTCATGAAAGCCTGAAAACTTTAAAGGAAATAATGTGTAAGTTAGCATAAGGACTCATTCAGCTTCAGGAAAGATTTGTTTTATTTAGTCTTCATTAAATGTATTGTTGCAGAGATATGGGACATTATCTAAAATGTTCTACTGAAAATGGATGGATGGAAAAATATTTAATACATTCAGTGAATGTGAAAAATCTATACACATGTATAGAAAATGTATACATCTAGCTTAAGTGTATAGACAACCAAAGCTGCACTAAGTGTGTTGCTGTAATTCTCCACAGTATTTGTAATGGAGCCATTATAGGGGCTAGAAATTTAGACAGAGTACATGTAACAGAGCCATTAAAGGGGCTAAGAATTTAGACAGAGTACATGTAATAGAGCCATTATAGGGGCTTGGAATTTAGACAGAGTACATGTAATAGAGCCATTAAAGGGGCTAGAAATTTAGACAGAGTACATGTAATGGAACCATTAAAGGGGTTAGAAATTTAGACAGAGTACATGTAATAGAGCCATTAAAAGGGCTATGAATTTTATCATTTGTATGTATGGTATTAGTTCTACATAATCTTTACAGTTTTGAATTGTGGTGTATACTGAAGTCAGTTTGAGACTTTGCTTATGATGGCCAGTTGTTATTCATAGTGTCATTCTTTTTGGACAATATGAATAAGTCAATAAGTTTTATGAGTAATGTATGTATTGATGCATATGTCATTGCCAATTTTAATGATTAAGTGTGATTAACAATTTCACTTCAGAACATAAATGATATTTATTATTTATCTAGAATACTTTTGACAAGTTTTTTTGTTATCGGTAAATTCCAGTTTATGTAATATTTCACTGCTGTACTAATGCCTACAGAATATTGTAAAAGTAACTTGAATTTTCCTAAATACGTATGGGAACCATATGCCGATCATTTCTGTTAGATCAAACATCATAAACAATAAAAGTTAATTACCTCTCTTTACCCTTCCAGGCCTCGGTATCAAAGGACAAAATCTCTTTCAGTGACTCAGCTTTTGACACTCTCGAGCAAGACTTCCAAGAGGTAGGCTATCATGATAATGACTTGAGTGTTTTTGTTATCTGTTTTTTTATTTTATAAGTATTTTTGTAAACTTTAGTTTCATTTTAAATGATCTGATTTATATGAAAGAAAGAACTAATAGTAATTGGATAAAAAGTTATTTAATACAGTTTGTTGTCTGCTGCCTTGTGTGTTTATTTTTAATAGCATTAGCTATTACAGAGAACAGTCATACAACATCAGTTCAGTGGTGAATGTTGAGTATGCATATCTTAATGCATTTTGGGGAGATAAAAAGCTTGACTGTTAGGTGGTCAGTTCAGAGAGGTATTGACAATTAAAAGAGAATGTTAGGAAATATTCATTGCAGTGGACTGATATAAGAACAATAATTTGGCTTGTGGTCTGGGTAAAAGGTCGGTACACACAATTGATTTCATTAGTTGGCAGCTGGCCAAAAACCTGCTTTTTTCTCGGGCAAGCCAGTCGCCATTTAATTTTCTGCTGTGCAGTTGTTCTGACAGAGGTTGTTAAAAATGACCTAATACAAAGTCCATTTTGTGGTTTGATGTCATTAAGTAATTCATTTGGTTGGTACAAAGAAAAAGTAGAACTGTAATTGCAAAACATTTGTAGGAACCTTCAAATGTTTTGCAAGTACTGTTCTGCCTTAAACATTATTGTTGTCTTGCAAAATAGGTATGTATCAATATCAGTTCGTTTTTTTTAAATTTGAAAACTTAACAGAAATGTGTGTAGTGAAAATGAAGAATACACATTTTGGTCAAAGAGAATTATTAAAAAACATAGAATTTACATTGAATAACAATGGTTTTTATTATGTTCCATGCAATCACCAGCTGCTTGATTGACATATCAAAGCTGACTACAAAACATAATTGTAAATAGGGTGCATTTAAAAATATACACAGAAGTCATAATTGCACATGTGGTAAGTGTTCTGCCATTGCCAGTAATGTCAGAAAATAATAAAAAGTGGCAGAGAAGAACTTGTGTATTATCTATGTGCATGTCAGTTGCTTGTGTGTGTGTGTGTGTTAATGGTTTTGACACTGTTCCTGTCCCCATTGAAACAATGGTCTTATGCAAGTAAAGTAATAAAGAATAATGCATTCAGATTTAGATTCATAGCCATATCCAGAAAAGATAATTGTCAAATAATGTTTCAGCATTATTTGTTGTTGGTGAGATTCCATGTTATGGCCTTCAGTTTCTTCACATCTTCTCATGTTCTGACCTAGCCATATTCTTCACACTACACCACTCCCTCGATAACTCGCGCCCTGATAACTCACGAACCTGCTTATAACATGGGGTCAGGTGTGGATCCCATTTTTTAAACCAGAAAATACCCCAAAAATTGATTCCTATTTTTGAACTTGAAGAAATCGTGATCAAAATTGGTAATGGAAACTTTGAGATATTGCTCGTTTTATCGTCGAAAATGGTAGATAGGACCTGAAATTTTAATCAACATTATGAAATATCAAATTTAAAAATAAGTCATACAAATTTTTTACATTTTCTTTCCAAATGGTAGTGCACCGCAATTAATGATATGTAAGGAAATTTTGATCAAGGAAAATGTCACTTACGCAGAGTGAAGGCAGTACTTTAATAAATAAATACATACCAATTAAATAATTTTTTTTTAATCAATTGAAATTTATGTTCTAGTTCTATCTTTTAGTTCCTTTTAACTGTAATCATCATAAATACAACGTGTCCTCTTGTAATTAAACGTAAAACGTGCCAATCTACTGTAACAGCTATGTCCGCGAGCGTTTCTCTGAGAACCTAATTAGGTGCCGACCGTGTTTTGATAACTGATTTGCGGAAGTATTTGTTGTTTTGTTGCACTGAATTAAAAGCTGGCCTCCTTTGTGTTATCACGTTAATTATGTCTTTTCAACCAAATAAAGGAGCTGGAATAAAAGAAAAGTTAATAAGCACGAAAATCCTACAAATTTAAAATCTAGCTGCCCCGGTCATATGTCGGGTGAACTCACTTCATTTGATCAATCACTGTTATAAATGTTATTGTGTATGTAACATAAACTACCTTAAATTAACAGACTCATTGATAACTGTGATCAAAGATAACCAAGGGAAATGAATACTTTGTAAAATCAAGAGCTTGGTTTCACAGATACGGACCATTGTGGGCAAGCGAGTTTCAGAGAAATTTTTAACTGGCACTTAGAGATATCCTCAAGGATGATAAGAAGTTTCATTATTACTTCCAATGAAATTATGACATCAATACTGTACTAACTGAACAATAAAAAAATTGAGATTCGACGTAGATGATTGTCTCACGAAATAAATGTCGCGTGATTTTGAAGAAAAGGAATCTTGTTTGTTGGTGTATTGACAGTTAGTCTAGTTTCCCGCTCTTTTGACTCCTGATTTGGCGGGATACCATTAAATACCACTCCGGGAACCAGACTCATCAAGAACACAAAAAGCAGTGATGTAATACACAGATGTTTTGCGTACATGTGATGGTTGTTGAAACCAGTGGAACGATCTTTCACATGTTGGACATTTTGAAAATAAATGTTATTTAAACAGAATAATGAACGACTTTATTAGAAAAAGCGTGTTATTAAAAATTATTATTGATGTGATTGTAAAATGAGCATTCAGTCATTAAATGACCCAGTTCCCTAATCCCCCCCCACTCCGCTGTTTTCTTGATATCTAAGAGAATTTTTTCAACTTTTGGAGGTCCCTCAGTAACTCGCGCCCTCGCTTATAGTGCAGTCTATGTTTGTGGACCCTGTTGTGCACGAGTTATCGAGGGAGAGGTGTATATATGTATGATGCAGACTTATCAATGTACTGACAAGGCGAAGCTGTTTACTCTATGTATGGTGCATACTTACTGATACACTGACCAGGCTATTTTGTTGGTTCTATGTATGGTGTAGGCTTAGGAATTACTGACCAGGCTGTGCTCTATGTATGGTGTAGACTTACCATTTTACTGACTAGGCCATGTTGTTTGCTCTATGTATGGTGTAGACTTACCATTTTACTGACCAGGCCATGTTGTTTGCCCTGTGAATTGCATAGATCAAGAATTTAAAGACCAAGCCATGTTGTTTACACTATTTGTGGTATAGACTAACCAGTACACTGATCAGGCCATGTTGTTTGCTCTGTGTATGGTGCAGACTTACCAATTTACTGCCCAGGCCATGATGTTTAAACTATTTATGGTATTGTTTAGATTATTTATGGTGTGGATTTACGAATATACTGACTAGGTCATGTTATGTACACTATTTATGGTGTAGACTTACCAATGCACTGACCAGGTCATGTTGTTTGCTTTATGTTTGGTGTAGACTTACCAATATCCTGACCAGGCCATGTTGTTTACACTATTTATGGTGTAGACTTACCAATATACTGACCAGGCCATGTTGTTTACTCTGTGTATGGTGTAGACTTAGGAATACACTGACCAGGCCATGTTGTTTGCTCTATGTGCAGACTTACCAAGACACTGACCAGGCCATGTTGTTTGCTCTATGTAATGTGTAGACTTACCAATATACTGACAAGGCCACAATGTTTTAACTATTTATGGTGTAGACTTACCAATACACTGACCAGACCATGTTGTTTACTCTGTATGGTGTAGACTTACCAATACACTGACCAGATCATGTTGTTTACTCTGTGTATGGTGTAGACTTACAATATACTGACAAGGCCATGTTGTTTAAACTAGTTATGGTGGAGACTTGCCAATACAATGATCAGACCATGCTGATTACACTATTTATTGTGCAGACTTACCAATTCACTGATCAGGCTATGCTGTTCGCTCTATATTTGATGTAGACTTACCAATATAATTAAGTAATAATAATTCTTCATGTTGTATTATCTGTCTCATTGATGCATGTGACAGGGCAAAGAGGTCAACTTACAACAGATCAGAGAGGTCAGCTTAGGACAGATCAGGAGTTTGGTCAAATTTGATCAGGAGTTGTGACCTAAAATCAGGAGGACTTTTTAGCATGCAAATGTACAGAAATTACAACTATGGAACAAATTTCATTTTCAATATTGAACTATGCACATCATGTCATCACATGAGTCCTTTCATAGTAATTGGTTGCTCTTTATACTGTCCTTATGTGTAGCACAATCATTTTTAGCCTTTCTTAGATCATTGCCTGGATTATATTTGTGGCAGTCCTTGTCATTATTGATTAAACATTTAGGAGATCATGTATCAAAAATGTGTCCAAGCTTCTGCTTGAGTCAGGCTGAAATTTCATCTGAATAGAAAATGTCCTTTCAGTGTCTGCATTGGAATGTGGCAGTGTTGGTCAATGCTGCTGAGTCCTCCAGGACCTTTAAATTGTTTCCTGTTTGTGGGTAGATTCAAGTAGCTGACTGACTGCCAGAACTGCTCATGATTGGTGCTGTCTATGTTGAATCTGGGAAGTTGTTCTTAAAATTGACTTTATAGGAATGGCAGAATGCATATTCATGTTCCTTTGAACTTGATTCCAATAACTGAAATTCCTGTTTCCATCCATTAAAAATTTTGATTGATATTTTCGTTGTTTAGATTTTGGTGTTTTAGCATTTGAAGATAATGCATGCTCAGATATCTCGACAGACATTAAACACCGAAGTCAAACTGACCTGTTTTATGCTACTTGATCTCTTTAGTGATTACTGATTCAACCATAATCTTTTAATGTTTTTAATCCCTTCTTAATTACTGCTAATCACACATAGTACATCCATGGATTACCTTTTGGTTAATGTCTGTTAAAATTAGCAATGAAAGTGTCATGCTTGCTTGTTTAAGACTGTTCAGTCACATGATCACAGGAAGTCTTTACAGTAAATAGGTTACATTGGAAGCACGTCAGTACAAAAAAAGTGGAAAAAATTTCTGCTCCAAATTTTTAAAATTAATTTTGAGTATGCATGATATTTCAGTGAGCAATAGGAGGAATGTGAGACACCCCTCGTCTAGCTGGACGTGTTCACCTGTATGTACATGGAATTTTTTTACCAATGAAAAGACATGTTTTTGTCATGAGTTTCTTATTTTCACTTGTTCAAACAAGACAAGACAAAGAAAAACAAGCATTCAGTACATTTCTGACAGGGAACCAATTTTTTTCCCTTGTACCTGCCTAAGGTTATGATACACGTTTAGGTTAAATGGATACAAGAATCAAATGAAAATGGGATAAATTGACTTTTACATTATTTGCTTTCAAACAAGGCTTGTTTTGTAATGTTTGCAGTATGCTGAGTAAAGGTGGTATGATCACAAACACAACTCAAGAACAAAAGCTAAATGAAAGGACAAAATGCATGTTAGCTGTTTAGGATTTTTTGTCCTCAAAAGTATAACATGTAAATATATTTTGCCATGTCATGAATAAGCTCAAAATATGCTTTTCATTTTGATCTAGGTCTTGCAGGAGCTTCTAGGAGACAAAAGCTTAGAGAAATTCCGTTCTGAATATGAAAAGCTTCACAAAGCTTTAAAGAAATCTCATGAGAGTGAGAAGCGGTTGATGCAGAAATGTCGAGAGCTGAATGCAGAAATTGTAGCAAATTCTGCCAAGGTTTCCTCTGCCTTGAAACTGTCACAGGAAGATCAGACCACCATTGCCTCACTCAAGAAGGTACATTATGCATTTTGTATGAGATGGGGTTTTATTATCCCCACATTTTAGTGGGATATATTGTAATACCCTCTACCTGTCCATCTGTCACAGGAAGATCAGGCCACTATTATCTTACTCAAGAAGGTACATCATACATATTGTATTAGATGGGGTTTTATTATCCCCACAGTTTAGTAGGGTCTGTTGTAATACCCTCCATCTGTCCATCTGATCAAAACCATGTCTAAAATGCTAAGTGGAAATTCACCTAACTTGTACCATGGACTGCCTTTGTGTTAATTATGTGCAATTGAGCCATGGACTGCCTTTGTGGTAATTATGTGCAATTGTACCATGGACTGCCTTTGTGGTAATTATGTGCAATTGTACCATGGACGGCCTTTGTGGTAATTATGTGCAATTGTACCATGTACGGCCTTTGTGGTAATTATGTGCAATTTTACCATGGACTGCCTTTGTGGTAATTATGTGCAATTGTACCATGGACTGCCTTTGTGGTAATTATGTGCAATTGTACCATGAACTGCCTTTGTGGTAATTATGTGCAAGAGGAGTATGATTATTTTGGCTTCTGTATTGAGGTTACTAGGAGGCTGTTCTGAGAACACTGGGAGGGGTTACTGAGGTCACTTAGAGGGGGTAAGAGGTTAAATATTACAATAATAAAACCTAATAATGTCGATTTGCCATAGTAAACCTGTTGGTACCTCCAATTTTTGGACATTAATTTTTTTCTGGTCTTCATATTTTTCTGTCTTATGTTGATATTATGTCACCTGCAATTTGTAATTTTCTGGTTGTTGCCTTTTAGATGTATAAGAACAATCTTTGATGTCAACAAGGATAACCAGTCTCATAGATAATATGACTGAAAAATATCTAATATATTTCCTCATTTCATGAATAGTGATTTTTATAAAGTTGCAAAATGTAAATTGTAAATTTTACCTTCATATTTTGCACAAAATCTGACAAAATGCATAAATGTGTACTATTTCAAACAACATCACCAGAACTTTAACTGTACTCAGGCTTTTAGGGAAAGTTTTTTTCAAGATAGATTGGTTTAAATTGCAAATAAAAATTATCATATGTCATTTTCATTGATTAAATTAATTTTTTATACTTTTTTATACTGTAGGAAATTGAAAATGCCTGGAAGATGGTTGATGCTGCTCATGACAAAGAAGCAAAAGCAAGGGAAACAATCAGTGCTTTGAAACAAGAGATCGCAAATTTGAGTCGACTTGTTGAGCAGGGTGCAGGGTTGACTGGGGGGCAGGAGCACAGGTATAAAGAACCAGCTGAAATACTGTAAACTGCACTGTATTTGTGTGTTACAATTTTTTGTTGTTTTAGGGACTTGAACATATATGGATATGATATATAATGTGTTGTATTCATTACTTTAACACTGGTAATGTTTTCCTGAACGCATTATGTGTGTGTTGATAAAAATGAAAATGTCTGAGTTGACTGAATCAATTTTAAGTCAAAATAATTAAGAACAAAGTTCCAGCTTTTGTTTTAGATACAGGAAAATTATAATTCCAAGTGTTGAGATTTGTATGGGTTTAGGCTGAATGTATATTAAATTATAATTCCAAGTGTTGAAATTTGTATGGGTTTAGGCTGAATGTATATTATAATTCCAGGTGTTGAGATTTGTATGGGTTTAGGGTGAATGTATATTAAATTCATATTTCAGTATTAATGATCTCCTAAAGGCAAAAGAAGAGCTAACAAAAGATCGCGATGAACAGTTGAATATTGTGGTTGAGTTACGAGAACAGCTTGCTCTAGTGACTTTAGAGAAGGAGAAAATAGAAGAGAAAAAGAATGCCACTGAGGACAAAATACAAGAGGTATAATAAATATAAACCTACTGTTGTAACCATCTGCATATAACAGAAACCACACATATTAACCTCCCAAGTGATTTGTTAATGCTCGTCAATTAGTAGATGTAAATGATACCATTTTAGTCCCCTGTCTTGATTAAGGTAGAAGTAATATGTCTGATTTTTCTTTAGATAGTAGATACGTTATCAAATGCTTTTTTGTGAATAAGTAGTGATGCTGGCATGTTTAAATATAAAATGTGAATAAGTTGTGATGATGGCATATTTAAACATAAGTGGGGAATAAGTAGTGATGCTGGCATGTTTAAATATAAAATGTGAATAAGTAGTGATGCTGGCATGTTTAAATATAAGCTGCGAATAAGTAGTGATGCTGGCATGTTTAAATATAAACTGTGAATAAGTAGTGATGCTGGCATATGTAAATATAAGCTGTGAATAAGTAGTGATGGTGGCATGTTTAAATATAAGCTTCCAGTATCATCAATTATATGATTTGGCCTTAATTTTTAAAAGCTATGGATTTAACTGTGATGTAGCTGGCATACCGTATGTACTTGATTATAAGTCGAGTCAAACTGCAAACAATAAAGATCAGGATCTGCCAGAGCATAATGCACCTGCAGATCAGGGTCTGTGTTGTTTGTTTTGCTGATTACACCTAACAAATTGCACAGACTCAGATCTGCCAGTGCATTATGTGCTGGCAGATCTGGGTCTGTGCAGTTTGCAGTTGGACTCATATATACATATATATATATATATATATATAAAAATGCAATAAACTGACGACAAACAGTGCAAAACTAGTATCTAACTAGCCTGAGCGCTTTCGACTCTTAATGAGTCTTTTTCAAAGGCATATACAATACACAGACAAAACAAACAAATGAAACACAAAAACCGTTGTGTTTTCAAAACTCTACATGGCTGTTTCTACATGAATTAAACCATATATAGTAATAATAGAGTGTATGTACCCTGAAATCATAAATATAAAACTGACATCATGAAAGAAAAAGAATACCACAGAATAATGTCTTTGGAATCAGAATTCTAAAAAGTAACAAAATTGGGTATTTTACTCCCAGATTTGGAACTTATTGTGTGTTTTTTTTTTTATATAGGTATTTTGTGAAAAAAGTAAAACACACTTGCTATACCAGAGTTAGTCTTAATCATTAAGATGTTAATCAAACCATTTAGAATATGTCAGATGGTTCAGTGACCAAGGCTAAATCAGGCTGTGTTTGATTATATGGTTCTGTCATTTCAGTCATGCACTAAACATCCAGAACTTGTCCCTATAGCATAGTTTATATTAATCAAATGCACCATGAAAACATATGAACTTCGCTTACAGTAGGAGTAATATGTTGAAAACTTATTTAATTGTTTTTAGTGTTATTTTAAATAATGTATAATTTGTGGTCAGTTTGCTAGCATTCAGGATGTATATACAGTGCTTTTCTTGAGCTATGTGAAATGACAATCAATAGGAGTAATATGTTGAAAACTTTGGAGTAAGTGCTTAAATAAATTGTGGTATTAAAACACTATGACTACCACAAAATTTAGTTCAGCATATAACATGTAAAACAAATTAAATTTAGATTAAACAGTAAAAGAATCTTAACTTTCTAACGATTTTATTTTAAACAGTTATGAAAATTTCACACTTTCATCTGGAACAACATAAATTTTGTAGTCATTGTTGTACATTATTACCATTAACAAACAGTCTACAGGAAATATTTGAAGAACTAAAGGCTAACTAAATTTACAACTGTCTGTTGGACTATGTACAGTCTACAGGAAATATTTAAAGGACTAAAAGCTAACTAAATTTACAACTGTCTGTTGGACTATGTACAGTCTACAGGAAATATTTAAAGGACTAAAAGCTAACTAAATTTACAACTGTCTGTTGGACTGTGCTCATATAACTGATATTAAAGATAATTTTGAGGCACAAAAATGCTTTAAAAAATGCAGGTCAACATGTTTTTTTTTTGTATAATTTGTGAAACACATTCATTATTAGGTATTCTAGACAGTGATGGCAAAAAAAAAAAACAGTTAGTGCCAATAATTGGTTTATAGACTTTAGAATCCTTCCTTAAAGTTTCCAGTTTACTATGGTGATCATAGATTTATTATTATAGACGCAAGTTCTTGCGTCTTGTATGTCATTAACTTCATTTCTGCTCAGTAATGTTTGAAGGACAAAATGGATGGAAATTAGATTATCATTCTAACTACACATACTTGCAGCTTGTGTGTTGTTAACTTCATCTCTGCTCAATAACTTTTGAAAGGCTAAATGGATGAAAATTATATTTATTATCTGTGGGGAACTTGGTGAAGTATAATTCTCATCTTTTTGTGTCCAAATTGTTCTCATGTTAATCAGCTAATTTGTTTAATTTTTTCACTGTTGTTTTTGAAAGACTGTGTGAATTTAAACTGAATTGTAGATGAGCCTTAGTGTCAGAAACCAAAGTCTAGTTGGATTTACACCTTTGTCCATCAAACGTTTGACTACGTCATTCAAAGTTTTGTTAGATTTACACCTTTGTCCATCAAAATATAGACTTAGTTGTGCAAAGTCTAGTTCGATTTACACCATTGTTCATCAAAATTTAGATTTAATCATGCAAAGTCTAGTTCGATTTACACCTTTGTCTATCAAAATTTAGACTTAGTCATGCAAAGTCTATTTAGATTTACACCTTTGTCCATTTAAAGTTTGACTAAGTCATGCAAAGTCTAGTTCGATTTACACCTTTGTTCATCAAAATTTAGACTTAGTCATGCAAAGTTTTGTTGGATTTACACCTTTCTCCATCAAATTTTAGACTTAGTCATATAAAGTCTAGTTGGATTTACACCGTTGTCCATCAAAACTTTGACTAAGTCATGCAAAGTCTAGTTCGATTTACACCTTTGTTCATCAAAATTTAGACTTAGTCATGCAAAGTTTTGTTGGATTTACACCTTTGTCCATCAAAATTTAGACTTAGTCATATAAAGTCTAGTTGGATTTACACCTTTGTCCATCAAAACTTTGACTAAGTCATGACTGCTTTTTGACATAGAAGTTTCCACTTGCATGTTCAACAAAGTTTTTTCAGTTATCACATATTGGCATGGGTATCTGTGTTATCTGGGCACATTTCTAGTTTCTTCTCTTGGATTATTTCTTAACTTTAACCATCATTGTTATCTCAACAGTATCAGCTTATTGATACAATGAGTAGGGGTCTTAGTCTTTCAACCATGACCTTTTTTCAGTTGAACCAAGAGATTCAGATGAAAAATAATGAGGCACAGCGAGAAACTCGGAAACGGGACAGGATGGATAAGGAGTTGAAACAAGCCAAAGTGGATCTTGAAACCAAAATGGCTGACATCAAGGCACTTCAGGCAACGATAACTCGCTTCAAAGAGGAAAACAACAAGTTGGAGCATCAACTTAAAGAGCAGAGGGTTAGAGTTTAAATATGTATTCCTTCTATTTAAATGACTGACTCTCACAGGCATGTCATTCAAATATGTATAGAATTATGACCAACTCTCACAGGCATGTCATTCAAATATGCATAGAAATAAGACTGGCTCTCACAGTCATGTCATTCAAATATGCATAGAAATAAGACTGACTCTCACAGGCATGTCATTCAAATATGCATAGAAATAAGACTGACTCACAGGCATGTCATTTAGATATGCATAGAAATAAGACTTACTCTCACAGGCATGTTATTCAAATATGCATAGAAATAAGACTTACTCTCACAGGCATGTCATTCAAATATGCATAGAAATAAGACTGACTCTCACAGGCATGTCATTCAAATATGTATAGAAATAAGACTGACTCTCACAGGCATTCATTCAAATATGCATAGAAATAAGACTTACTCTCACAGGCATGTCATTCAAATATGCATAGAAATAAGACTTACTCTCACAGGCATGTCATTCAGATATGTATAGAAATATGACTGACACTCATGGTATATTCAAATATATCTAAAGAAATAAATTGTCTGTTCAGTCTTATTTTACATGATTGACACTCATGGGCTTGTCATTCAAATATGTATAGAAATAAGACTGACAGTCATGGGCATGTCATTCAGATATGTATACAAATAAATTGCCAATTCAATCTTATATTTATACAACTGACACTTTTGTTAGACTTCTGGTTTTAGACCATGTGACATTTTAACATGTGGGAGAAAAACCGTAACAAAAAAGTCAAGCATTATTAATGAGGATAACACCCTTATTGCTTGAAACATGAAATACAAATTTTTTTCTGTTCAGCTGCTAATGCAGGTGAGAGAATAATATGATGCATGTGTTTTGTTTTATAGATGAGAGAATAATATGATGACCATGTTTTGTTTTTACAGATTCTAAATGAAAGAGCATTGAAGGATTCAGAGATTTTAAGCCAGCGTTTCCAGAAACTCCAACAGGATTTTGATCATCAGTTAACCCACACTGACAACCTTGCACAAGAAAATCAGAAAAAAGTCTCTGAACTCAAGGTAAGCACACCCTTAGCTTTCATTGCAATAGAATATCTTTTGTTTTTCTCCATGTGCAAGGTCATAAAAACTTCATCAACAATCATGCACAGGAAAAGCAAAACAATTTCAGGCAGAAGTTAAATTGCCCAAATATCCAGTTAAAGCAATAATCTTTCTATGTATAATTCTGAGCTTTCAGTAAAAATGAGTGATGTTACTTCTACTCGTATGTGTTCTACTTTTGTGTGTGTATTCTACTTCTATATATGTGTTCTACTTCAGTGTATGAGTTCTGCTTCTGTGTATGTATTCTGTCTATGTGTTCTATGTATGTATTCTACTTCTATGTATGTATTCTACTTCTGTCTATGTGTTCAACTTCTAAGTATGTGTTCTACTTCTATGTGTGTATTGTACTTTTATGTATGTGTTCTACTTCTATGTATATATTCTACTTCTACATATGTGTTCTACTTCTAAGTATTTGCTCTACTTCTAAGTACGTGTTCTACTTATATGTGTTCTACTTCTATATATGTGTTCTTCTGTGTATGTATTCAACTTCGATGTATGCATTCTACTTCTTTGTACATGTTCTACTTCTGTGTATGTGTTCTACTTCTATGTATTTGTTCTACTTATATGTACTTCTGTGTATGTGTTCTTGTGTGTTGTGACAGAACCTCTTTAATATTGCTAAGCTTAGGAACTTTATCTTTGGAAACGATTTACTATGAGGTTCTAGCATGTGGCATAGATATTACAGTAGAATAATAGATTGCCATACACTGTAATTTATGATTTTCTGTTTCTTTGTCTAAAGCTTAAGTTTCATGTTTCCATATTTTAGTATGTTGAAACATTACATATTTAGATGCATTGAGGAACTTTAATAAACATTGTCCCAATAGCTGGTAATAAGGGAGTTTGTGTTAGCAGTGTATAGATGGTTTGGGGCACTCTAACAGACATTGTCCTAATAGTGGTCACAAGGGAATTTGTATAACAGACATTGTCCCAATGCAAGGGTGCTGTAATAGACACTATCCCAATAGCTGGTCACAAGGGAATTTGTGTAATGGACATTGTCCCTATAGCTGGGGTGCTGTAATAGACTCTGTCCCAATAGCTGCTCACAAGGGAATTTGTATAATAGACATTGTCCCAATAGCTGGTCACAAGGGAATTTGCATAATAGACATTGTCCCAATAGCTGGGGCACTGTAATAGACACTGCCTCAATAGCTGGTCGTAAGGGAATTTATGCTAGCAATACTCCACTTTGATAAGTTACAATACATAGTCTGGTGTAAATTTGTTTGGCAGGCAAATTTTTCCATGTTTAGTGAATTAGAATATTTTTCTAGAGTATTTAATTTGTGATCCAGATATGGTAAATATAACATTTATGCACAGTTTTATGTTTCATGATTGTTTAATATTTTGTTGAACATTTTGTGATGGCAGGATGACAGCAAAAAAAGGAAGTAAAACTAGAATAGTTGCAGTAAGTTTATATTTATGGTACAAAGATAAAGAACTTTGGTCTGGTGGATAAACCCTTGGTCTGTGTGCCAGAAAAGTAGATGAAAATAGAACTTGCACAATTAATATTTTTACTGAATGTTTGAAATATTACAGATGCGTGAAGAAGAGGTGGGGCAGTTGAAATCAGAAAATCAGCGAATGAACAAGATGCGTGAAACAATTCAGCGCAAACTGCGGCAGGTAGAGGCCAACAAAACTGAAGTTGACCAGCAAAGAGAAACAATGAAGAGTCAGACTATAGCCCTGGAGAGAGGTGGGATACTGTCATTTTGTTTTAGAGCTGCTCATGTTAAATTTGAAATTTTTTTTTTTAAAACAACAGTGTCAGAAATACATTTGCATTGAAAGTATGGATGGTTATATATACTCCAGTAGATATTGTATCAACATGTCTGTCCGACATATTAATTTGTATGCATGCTTTCAATAAAGATCTGTATCATTTATATATTTATTTATGTGATTAATTATGGAGAATATATGAGCAAGTACTTATTGGACAAAACATAATTTTAAGATCCCATTTTAGATTAAGAGTTTTTTTGGGCTCATCAAAGTCATCATGAAAACCGTCTTCAGTGTACTGTGAAGCATAATATAGCGGACACCTATATAGAAAGGATACATAATATACAGTGAGACTTACATGGCAGAGGCCTTTACATAAAGGACACTATCTATATATATATATATATATATATATATATATATATATATATATATATATATATATATATATATATATATATATAGTAAAACTTACCATAGCAGACACATTTATATAAGTACCCTTAATATATTGTGAAATTTACCATAATAAACACTTTGATGTGAAGTACATTTAATATACTGTAAGACATAATCTAGCAGACATCTTTGTGTAAAAGACATTTGATACACTTTGAAACAAAATCTAATAGACATTATTATATAAAGGACACAGTATACTGAGACTTAATCTAGTAGACACCTTCATATAAAGAACACTTAATATACTGTAAGACTTCATGTAGTAAACATCGTTATATAAAAACACTTGATATACTGAGACTTAACCTAATAAACACCTTTATGTAAAGGACCCTTAACTTATTCAACCCCAGAGATATTTGTGATTTTCATTTGAAATGGGTGTAGAAAATGCATTTTGGAGGTTAATTCTGAATACATCCAAATACATATGCTTTCAAGACATTTTCATTTAGCTGGATGCCTAGTTGTGTTTTGTGTCCTGGCTACTTTTTACCCCAGTCCTCAAAGTTATCCTTCATTTGGCAGAGGTTCACCTGTCCGTGTGCAGTTCAGACCAGTCTGCCTTAGATCTCAGGCCAAAAGGTCTGAAATCTGGACACAAAATCTTGTTCCAACAACTGGCAAATTTTAGGTGTACAATAAAACAGATCTAAAAAATTATGTATATCCCGCTTTATGTTGTAATGCGAGAAGAAGTCCAGATTATTTGTTGTCATTGTAGAGCTACATCAGTCTACTTGTCTGTAATACTACACACTTTTGTTTATCTTAAATGACCTTGATGCTACAGAGCATGGAAGTTGGGTACTACCTCCTCATGCCTACAGGTGGCATTGGGGCTTAATGAGTTAATTTCCTGTGAGACTTGTCATAAGAGACACATTTATATGAAGGACATTTGCTTATAAATGACAAGATTATGTTATTTTTTCTTAAATTTGCTTTTGAAATTTGAACTAGTACATAAAGACAAATTTATATGTTTAGTTGAGTGACATATTTAGAGTTGTTTCATTGTGGGTTTTATACACTTCGGTTATTCAGTTACTGTTTGATATTTAAAGGTAGTATTATTAAAAAGGAAAATAAATATTTCAGAACTAGAGGCAGCCAATAAGCAGAATGAAATGGATAAGAAAGCTCTTGATGACATGAAAAGGGAGAGGGATATTCTGAATAAGGTTTGTAACACTATTTTGTATTAGTGATTAGAAAAAGGGTATAATGGATAAACTTAAGGTTTGTAACACTGTTGTACAATAGTCATTAGAAATAGGTTACAGTGTGTAACACTTAAGGTTTGTTACACTGTTGTACAATAGTCATTAGAAATAGGCTACAAGGTGTAACACTCAAGGTTTGTAACACTGTTGTACAATAGTCATTAGAAATAGGTTACAATGTGTAACACTTAAGGTTGGTAATGCTATTGTACTATTGTCATCATTTGTGTTACATTGTGTAACACTTAAAGTTTGTAACACTTGTACAGTAGTCATTAGAAATAGGTTATAATATAAACACTTAAAGTTTGTAACACTGTTGTCCATAGTCATTAGAAATAGGTTACAATGTAAACACTTAAAGTTTGTAACACTTATACAGTTGTCATTAGAAATAGGTTACAATATACTTATGATTTGTAACACTATGGTGCAATAGTCAGTAGAAAAAGGTTAAAGGCTTACAGTGTATACACTTAAGGTTTGTAACACTGTTGTAAAACAGTCATTAGAAATAATTTACAGTGTATACACTTAAGGTTTGTAACACTGTTGGACAATAGTTAGTAGAAATAGATAAAAAGCTTACAATGTATGCACTTACACATATGTACAGAAGTTGTGTCTTTATAATTAACTTTACCTATCCATGCATACACTTACACATATGCACAAAAAGTAGTGTATTTGTGTTATGTTTGCCTATTGATGCATACACTTAGAAATATGGACAGAAAGTAGTGTATTTGTAATTATGTCTATCTATCCATGCATACACTTAGACATATGCACAGAAAGTAGTGCATGTATATTTATGTTTACCTGTCAGTGGGGGCCTTGGGTGGCCAAGTGGTCTAAGGCACTCACTTTTATAGAACACTGACATCTCACCTCTGTCCAAGTGGGTTTGAGTCTCAGGCTTGGACAGTGTGGGTATGTGAGAAAGTTTACCAGTATGTTTGTTCCAGAATATATTCAGACTGACAGTTTAAATGGAAATATGTCAAATTAACAGATTGATTTGAATACTGTATTTGAATTGTTTTAATTCCAACTGTCTGATTGAAAACAATCTATTTTGTGGTTTTAATTCCAGCCAATCTGATTGGGAGGTATCTATTTCATAGTTTTGATTCTGACCAATCTGACAATGAAGTATTTATTTCATAGTTTTAATTCCCACCAGTCTGATTGGGAAGTATCTGTTTCATGGTTTTTAATTCTTTTCAGTCTGATTGGGAACTACCTATTTCATTATTTTGTTCCCAAGAATCTGATTTGGAAGTGTCTGTTTTATTGTTTTGTTCCTGTAAATTTTATCGGGTACTATCTGTTTCATTGTTTGTCCCCATGAATTTGATTGGGTACTTTGGGTACTATCCATTTCATTGTTTTGTTCCTATGAATTTGATTGGGATCTATTTCATTGTTTTGATCCTATGAATTTGATTGGGTACTATCTATTTCATTATTTTGATCCTATGAATTTGATTGGGTACTATCTATTTCATTGTTTAAATTCTTGCCAGTCAGATTGAGAAGTATCTGTATCATTGATGTAAATCCTTGTGTCTAATTTTTATATACCTGTTGTAACTCAGAGCTTATTATTTTGATGATCATTTCTGTCAGAAAAAATATGATTTATGTGCAATAACTTGAGTTCTGCTTTAAATACCTTCACCAAACTTTACCAATGAATTGCCTTATAGGACACGAAGAAGCATCTTGAATTGTTTGTCTAAAGGTCAAAGATCAAGGTCACTTTGACTCACCACAGCAAGATGCAGTGATGCATCCTGGGTTCATTTGTGTGTACTTTATGCATAATTGTGAAAGCCTTATGCAAAATCTTTAGCAATGTCGGTCATTTTGTGGCATAAGATATCTATAGTTGGTTGAAAACTAATTCCTAATGTGTTGCTCATTTTATAATTGAGAAAGCTTGACCTTTTGGAAATTCCTGACTAAAGATGGCATTTTCCAGGTCACCATAGCTGAAAAAATGAAAAATGTTTTTGGCACAAAAAATCCAACTTTATTTCTTGATCATGTAGCTTTATAACAGTTTGTGGATGGCTTACAAATTGCTCAAGAAAGAATTATAATTATTTTGGCATCAAAAGGTCAGAGGTTAAAGTCACTGCCTTATTGGAGAGAAATGTTTTTTTAAAAAATAACTTTAGTTCTAGAACACATATTTCAGCCAAGTTTGGGGACTATAAAAGTGAGCTGTATTTTAACTGAGACCACCTTTATATTAAGACAGTATATTAAGGCTGTGTCATGTGTATAATGGGGGCTATAACTGTAATGTGAGCAGTCTTTAAACTGAGGCCACTTTTTACTAAGACATATTTACAAAGCTTTATCATGTGTGGTTCATGAAGGCTATACCTGTAAACTATTTTTTAATGGAGGCCACTTTCATACTAAGACAAGTTTTAAGGCTGTATTTTTTGTGGTTCATGGAGACCATGAAAGTAAGTTATATTTTAACTGAGGCCACAATATAATAGGACATTTTTACAAGGCTGTATCATGTTTGGTTCATGGGGACCATGACATACAGCAGTATTTTATTGAGTCCACCTTTATACTGAGACATGTTACAATGCTGTGTCATATGGTATATGTTGTACACAAAACAACATAGATATAGAGTATTATCCCTGATATCACCCACATTATATCAGGGACCCTGGTACACCAAGGGACTTTATAAAGACCGTACCCACACTATATCAGGGACCCTGGTACACCAAGGGACTTTATAAAGACCGTACCCACATTATATCAGGGACCCTGGTACACCGAGGGACTTTATAAAGACCATACCCACATTATATCAGGGACCCTGGTACACCAAGGGACTTTATAAAGACCGTACCCACACTATATCGGGGCCAGGGTATTCTAAGTGGCTTTATAAAGACCACACCCAGATTATATTAGCGGTCAAGATATACTAAGGGACTTTATAATAACCATACCCACATTTCATCACAGGCCAGGGTATACAGTGTTTATAATGACAGCTATAATAAATTCACAAAAATGTATTGATCCTCAAATTTCTAAATTTCCATTCTATCTTTAGTATATAATGTTTAAATAAATTAAACTGAATGGCACATTTTTATTTATTATTACCAGACGATGGAGAAGGAACGATCAGAGACATTGAAGAAATTGGATCTGGTCAAACTCCATGAGCAGTCGAAGAAAAATCTAGAGCAGGAGATTCAGAATTATAAGGAAGAAGCCCAGAAACAACGCAAGATAATTTACCAACTTGAGAAAGAGAGAGACAGATACATTAATGAAGCCAGTGACCTTACTCAGAAGGTATGTAGTCAACACATTGAAGGAAATATGAATTGTACAAATATTACAGTAGTCCCCCTCTTGAGAGGTCCATTAAAGAGGAGCTTACTCTAATACAAAAACCTCTTCCTGCATCAGTCTTGTCTCTCTCAGCCTCATACCATGTGTTAGTTTACCTATTAAAGGAAGGGAAGTGACCTATGATGAGTTAGATTTAGTGATTGTGCAAAGTTCTCTCCCTTTCTGTATTACACACTTTTGATGATAAAAGTTATTTAAGTTGAGGAAGTAACCTGGATTTTTTTTGTGTGTAATGTAGGTAAGATTCCATTCAGATTTGCAGTGAACGCTCCAATGCCCAGACACTTGCTTCCTTTGGTGTAATGTACATTCCCATCCTGTTCAGAGAAATATGCCTTAAAGTTATCAGAAATTACTTTCAGTCAGTCATACTCAAAACCTTATATCAAATCAGATTAAAAGTATGCAGTGCTTAATGGTTTGCATCATGGAATCCCTAACCAGAAAAGTAGCATTAAGACAGCTGTTGTCATTCATCTCATCATTGACATTTGAGGTCTCTAACAATACCACAGGAAATAAAAGAGAAAAATTATGAGGATTAGCACAGAAAATAAATGAGAAAAATCTTTTTCAATTTTTCCCATAAGGTTTTGCTGCATATGGAGGATGTCAAAGTGAGAGAGATGCAGATTTTTGACTTTAAGAAGAAAATTGCTGAGGCTGAGACCAAACTAAAACAACAGCTCAATCTGTATGAGGCAGTCCGTAGCGATCGTAATCTTTACAGCAAGAACCTCATTGAATCCCAGGTAATGTTTGCCAGAATTATCTATGTAAGATTTAAACACTGTTGGAATGTATGCATTAGTACTGTTCCATCCTGAGTGAAACAAAAATATGCTTTACTTTCCTGTTATTATGTAATCTTTAGACCACACTCTTTTCTGTATCCAAACATTGTTCTCATGACCTGGTGGTGTTTACATTCCTGTATACAAACATGGTTCACATGGCCTGAGTGTGTTTTCTTTTCTGTATACAAATGTTGTTCACATGATCAAAGGTGTTTACTTTTCTGTGTGCAAACAGATTTGATAAATAGCAGTTTCCAGCTTGGTTAAATAATGTTTAGGACAGAAAACTACACCTAGATTATTGCATCCAGTTATGAAAACAATATTGATCATTTCTCTTTAATAATCATTATTCAGCACATTTAAGGTTAAGATAATATATAATAGATAGGGAACCTGTCTTTTTAATTCTATTAGAGTTTAAGAAATAAAATTATCATTGTTATCATTAGGCCAGTTTAGTTTGTACACTGTTGTGAAACCTGGTTCAGCAACAGTAGATATACAATGAGGATCAGAAATCATAGCTTGGCTTGCATAGCTTTTTTCTTCTGAATAAAAGATTTTTTTTATAGAATATATTGATCAGTTTTATCAGCACCATCCTACACTTGCATTCATGATTGTGCATTGATTTTGACTTTTTCTCCAGCATCAGAGAAGACACATTCAATACAAGATCTGTCCATATAATTTAATATTTATCATATATCACTGATATATTTCAGTTGACAAAATAGAAATCTCGAGTACTGGAACAAATGTTAGAATTTTTCCCCATTTTTAATTGTAATAAATAGCAGAAGGTTGAATTTATGCAGGAAATTTTCTTCCAAAGATTTCCATGTTGAAGATTTCAAAGGTGTGAGATTTGCCAGAATTACCTATGTAAGATTTAAACGCTGTTGGAATGTATGCATTAGTACTGTTCCATCATGAGTGAAACAACAAAATATATATATATATATATATATATATACACACTTTAATCCTTTCATCTCAATAGCTCAAACAAAAAACAAAAATTTAAAGGTCCAATGAAAGGTGTGTTACTGATGTTACTCATTAGCAACTGCCTGCAAAAAAGGCCCAGTCAAAGGTATATTCATCTGTAACATGGAAACAGTTACTTATTCAGTTTTCATTTTGCTTTTACCTTCATTTTCTAAATTTTTTACTGTGATTAAGGTCAACAAAATGATGTCAGAAATTAACATGCTGATCATATTGTGTTTTTGTCATCTTACCAATCAAGAGTGGAGGATGTTTTCAATAATTAATTTGCTGTGCACACATTGTTTTGGCCCCTTTGTAATAGGACTTTACTTGGTACTTGGCATTAATAGCTGTTATTCCAGACTTTGAAGAATTACTTAGAGTGTATCAATGCAGCAACTTCATTGATCAGAATAATGTCTGTAGAAAAACTTGGAAAACATGCGCAAAATTACTCCAGACATGGGAAACTTACTCAAAGTGTGCCAGTGAAGAATCATGATTGATCAGAATAATCATTATTACTCCAGACTTGGAAAAGCTACTCAGAGTTACTCCAGACTGGGAAAACTTACCCAGAGTTACTTCAGATTTGGAAATCTTACTCAAAGTTACTCCAGACTGGGAAGACTTATTCAGTGTACCAAAGCACATCTTGATTGATAAGAATATTGTTGAACAAATTTGGGAGCCAAGTAAAGTTATATGATAGATGGGCATGATCTTTGCTCGATCATTTTCTGTCTGGATATGACCCTAACCTTGACATTGACCCCCATTTTAGGATGAGATCCAGGAGATGAAGAAAAAGTTAAAGTCAATGGACCATATCAACCACCAGCTAACAGAAGAAAGCCAGGCCAAGGACCTCTCACTGGCCAAGGTAAAACTTGATCAGCAGCGCATTGAGAAGGAAAAAGACATGCTCAAGGCTGAGCTGATGAAGATGAAGCAGCTGGCATCTGAGAACAAGGCCTACATTGAGGCACAGGAGGCAGAAGAGAAAAAACTGCTGAAGATTATTGCAGAGGCTGATGCAGAGAGAGTGAGACAGAAGAAAGAACTTGATCAGGTAAAAACTTAAATAATGTGGTAACAGTTGAATAATGCTAATTTACACCCCAGTTCTGATTCACTGCTTTTATTCAGTAATAAAACATACCAACAACATCCAGACAACTGTAATTATGTCTTCTTCAAATCCTTGGGATATATAATCTGTACAATAATTACTATGTATATTTTTACCAGTACATTTTTGAACTGCTTTGAAATATTAATAATTCAAGAAGAAATCAACTTTCAATAATATAATGGAACAAAGTAAAATGACAAGCAAAGTTTGCTTTTGTTCCCTGCCTACTATGTTATGGTCACAAATAATGTTGAGGATGATACAGTCAGAAAATGCTAACAAAGGGCCAACATGGAAAGTAATAAAGTTTTCTTATCCTATCTCAGAGTGCATTAGATGAAAATTTGCCTAAAGCAAGTAAAAATAATTGATCAGTGTCCTACTGACATCGAATATAAGTCCTTGAATGAAACTGAGAAGCATATATAAATGTACCACAGATTATACCTAAAAAAGAAAACTTAACATATGTACCTACCACTTTGATGTTGAGGATAAGATCCCAGATAGACAATGGAACACATCTGGTGACAGTGTATCAGTATACTAGGCTTCATCCATTTGTCTTAAAAAAAGTTCTTAGTTGGAATGCATAAGGGAAATATGAATGAAATTAAACTATTGACCCAGGAAGCAGGACATTTACCCCGCTGTCAATTACCCCCCTGCCACTAGCCCCCTGCCATTAACCCCCCATCATTTACCCCCTCAGTCTTTTACTCACCCACCCACCCCCAGTTTATTACCCCCCTGCCATTACCATCATTTACAAATACAGACGACAACAAATTTAATTGTTAATTGATATTATGTTGGCTTTACCGCAGTAAGATTCTGTCCCATCAATTTAAGTGTACACAAACACAATCTGATAAGAGTATTGGCTTCACATCAATTAAAATGACTTTAGCAGTTTAATCTGTGCTCAATCTATACTATTGTGTTGGCTTCACCTCATTGAATCTAATTCGAGCAGAAATGGTTTCTACACGCATGCCCCAGAAAAACTATTTAAATAAACCCTATATATATATATATATATATATATATATATATAGATATATATATGTACTGAAAAATATAATATCGCCAGAAATAATTTTACCATGGAGAAAGTTCTGAGTATACGTGGAAAGCAAACAATTATGCACAATGGATATGTCTATGTAAAGCAGAAAGATTTAGCGGCAGGTGTAATTAGTTATGAATGTGAAAAGCGACAAGGAAATGTAAACAGAGTACCTGAATGTAAAGCAAAGATCAAAGTTAAAAATGATGTTGTACTTGGATCTCTGCATGAACACACATGTACCAGATTCAGCACGATGTGAAGTTCTGCAAGTTAGACAAAACATTACAAAAAGAGCAGTGGAAACAGAAGAAACACCTCAACAGATTCTTGGCCAGGAAATGCAGAATCTAAGTGAAGGAGCATCAGCACAAATGGTTCCTATACAACATCTTCGTCGTCAGGTGACAAGCTATTCATGCTCCGCAGCCTCTTCCAACTGATTGAGCAACCTTTGAACTGCCAGATGAATACAAGAAACTTCCTAATGGTGAGAATTTCTTGTTATTTGATAGCGGTGTAGGAGATATAAACAGAATTTTAATCTTTGGGGCTGATAAAACATCATCATTATTAGCACAGTCTCCTAATTGGTTCATGGATGGAACTTTTGCTATTGTGCCTGAGCTTTTCTTTCAATTATATACGGTGCATGCACTCATCAGTGGTGATGCCATTTCTTGCCTCTACTGCTTGCTCCCAAATAAAACTATGGAAACTTATCAACGTCTTTTCATGGAGATAAAGGCACTAATTCCCAATGCTCAGCCTGCAACAGTTATGATGGATTATGAAAAAGTATCCATGAATTCTGTTGCAGAATGCTACGCAGGAATAGATGTACAAGGATGTTTTTATCATTTTTCTCAAAGTATATACCGAAAATGCAAGCTCTTGGATTTCAGCAAAGATATCAAGATGATGCAGATTTTCAATGTCAGTTAGAATGGTTGCTGCTTTGGCTTTTGTGCTGCTTTCTTACACTGTGCAGGTTTTCAAAGAACTTTAAGAACGTACAGATGATGACGACATGAATCAATTGTTAGATTATTTTGAAGATAACTACATCGGCAGAAGATGTTGAAGCCAAGCTAATCCTGTCTCTATTCCTCGAGTTTGGAGTGTACACAGCAGTGTTCAAAATGAATTACCTCGTACTAACAACAACGTTGAAGGTTGGCATCGAAAAATGCAAGCTGCTGTTGCTGCTGACCATCCAAACATTTGGCACTTTTTGACAATCCTTAAAAGGGAGCAATCATTCCTGAACGTAATAATTTCTCATTGACTTGTGTTACGACCCTGTAGTTAAATTACATATGTGTTAAAATTTAAATTCTTCTAATTCTTTGTTTCATTTTTATTTTATTTTTATGCCACTAAATGTTATTATTATTATGGTGATTATGTTAGCAAGGTCTAATAGTTTGTTAGAAACATCGTATTTATTTAAAACGTAAATGTGACTCGTGTAAGCATGAGCTTTGTATGATAGTAAATTCGTCGCAAGTAAACATTCAGCAGTAGCTATGTAAATGATTGGCTGATACTTGTTTAGGTTTTCGTAATGTCCAGATGGATTGCGAAATCACACGTGTTCTTTGTGCATGTGTACATGTAATGACGCATTAGCTTGTTTTAAATGCTCAGTTACCTGTAAGAAATATTTAGTCATAGAGTGGTAGTCATAGTCGTGGTCAGTCATAGCTGAGAGTCACATCATAACATCTTACAGAGTTTCTAATACCTTAAGGAAAAGGTATTTCTGTGCTGGAGAGAGGTGTTTGTTCATTCATACGTGTTAGGAACAACATGCGTGTTGTTAGTGGTGGTAGCTGTATTTCATCTACTTTCTAAGTAATTATTTTCCCTGGAGAACAACACTAGTGGCTATGGACAAAGACATTTGATTAAATTACTTCTAAATCGGCACAGAACAATACAAATTGTGCTTTACAGTGAAAATTCTGGACATTTTGTGTTGGCCTTCGTCTGACGTCATCATCCGCCATCTTGGAACAGAACTGAGATTCAGACTGTATCAATTTAGAACTGTTTATTCACAGGACTTATGTGTTTTCACAAATTTAGAACATGTTTTTGGATCATCGTAAATCGTAAGTCTTGTTTCACATATTTATCTTTTCACCGTGTTTTCTAGGGAAATAAATTATCTTTGTTAAAATTTACAAAGCTTGTTGTCTTCACTCTTTCTTTGTGTTACTTTGAACGAGCCGATACGTAACATAAAGAAATTGGGGGCTCGTCTGGGATTGGATCTATGAATTTGGCTGATATATGAAATTGGCTAAAAATTGAAATTTAAATTCCCTAGTTCATTTTATTTGAAATTTTAGTGAAAACAACAGGCTTTCTTTCAGTGTTAAAAATGGAGAGAATTCTTCTTCAATTTGAAACAGTTGTTAAGAATTCGAAATGTCCAAGGGACAATTGGACTCAATTACTGCAGAGTGTACTTTGTGGCAAACCCAAAGATATTTATATGTCCCTGTCAGTACAGCAAAGATCTGACTATGATATGGTTAAGGAATGCCTTTTGAAGGGTTATGTATTAGTCCCTGAGACTTGTCGGCAAAGGTTTAGAAACTATAAAAAAGATACTAGACACACTTATGTTGAATTTGCTAGAGAAAAAGAACAGTTGTTCAAGAGATGGTGTCTGTCTGAGAAAATTGAACATGATTATGAAAGACTCGAACAACTGATATTATTCGAAGAGTTTAAAAACTGTATTCCTAGTGATATCAGAAATCACCTTGAAGATCATAAGGTCAAAACCTTGGAAAAAGCTGCTATTGCTGCTGATGAGTATTCCTTAACTCATAAAGATCCTGCTGTAAGCAAACCTTTCACTCAGCAGTCTACTGATATTAAGGTGTTTCAATCAAAGACGACTCTCAGTGAAACTCAATCTGGCACAGATTCTAAAAATCAAGCCTCTGAGAGACTTGATTCAAAATCCTTGTCTCTACCTAAGTGTACCTATTGTAAGAAAAAGGACACGTCATTTCTGATTGCTTCAAATTGAAATATAGGCATCAGAATCAAGATAGACCTATTCCAAACGCTCTTATTTCTAAGAGGTCAAGGTCACGGTCATGTATTGAAAACAATATATTTGTTGGGTTTGAAAAACCTCAGTCTGATTGTGTCATGGAGAATTTTGAACCATTCATGTCGAAGGGTTCTATATCACTCTTGGGTGATTTGGCCAATCCTATCCCTATTAAGATTTTGAGGGATACAGGAGCTTCTCAGAGTCTTTTAGTTTCAGGTATTTTGCCTTCTTCTGAGAAGACCTGTTCTAATGAGAGTGTTCTCATTCAGGGAGTAGAGTGCGGCTTTGTTAATGTTCCTCTCCATTCTGTTAATTTGTCATCAGACTTAGTTTCAGGACCTGTGACAGTCGGTGTAGTGTCTACTTTACCCGTTGAGGGCATTCATTTGTTGCTAGGCAATGACTTAGCTGGAGACAAGGTTGTGGTTAATCCACTTGTAACTGACAAGCCTTCTTTGGATCAGAAAGTTGATCCTATTGAAAAAGAAATCCCTGATTTATTCCCAGCTTGTGCAGTTACCAGAGCTATGGCAAAGAAAGCTCTTGAGAATGATTTTGATAAGGAGTGTATTCCTTTAGCTGACACATGTATTGGTCAGGCTTTTGATGAGGTCATTTTCACTTCTAATTTGGATCAGTCAAAAGGTATTGATCATAGTGATCCTCTTTTGAATACTCATTCTCTTTTATCTGATCAGGGTGATAAACGACAATCACTTGTCGTCGAACAGGAGAAGGATCCTGAGATCTCCTGTTTGTTTCAGCGGGCCGTTAGTGAAAAAGAAGCAACTGAAGTACCTGTCTGTTACTTCATTAAAAATGGAGTTCTTATGAGAAAATGGAGACCTCTCGAAGTACCTGCTAGTGACGAATGGTCAGTAAAATATCAGATTGTGGTTCTGAAACCTTACAGACAGGAAATACTTAGTTTGGCCCATGAAACTCCTATGGCTGGTCATTTAGGGATAAATAAAACATATCACAAGATCTTGACTCACTTCTATTGGCCAAAAATCAAAAGTGATGTTTGCAAGTTTTGTAGGTCTTGTCATACTTGTCAAATTGTAGGAAAACCAAATCAAAAGATACCTAAAGTTTATCTGCAACCAATTCCTGCATTTGACGAACCATTCAGTAGTACTAGAGTTATGGTAGATTGTGCTGATCCCTTACTAAAGACCAAGGTAGGTAACCAAAATTTGTTGATCATCAAGTGTGCGTCAACAAGTTTTCCAGAGGTAATTCCTTCGAGGAATTTTGCTCAATTTGGCCTTCTCAAATTTGATCAATCTGGTCAAAGGTCAAATTTCAAGTCTGGTATGTTCCAGCTTGTTACACTTGAATTTTGCATTCTGCAGTTCAAGTCAAAAGTGAAACTGTGGTTTCACCAAGGTGTACTAGAGAGAATTTTTGAGTCCTGTAATAAAGTCCATTCTCTCTTGCTCATTCTGCAGAATTTTCTTCAATTAAGATTTTATGGCCCTTACAAAGTAAAGAAGAAAATGAATGAGTTAAATTATAATTAGTACTCTGGTCTAAGTAAATTAATGGAGTACTATTATGTTAAAAGAAATAGCCAGGTAAATAATGCAATTAATTTAGTTGTACCTGTCCCACCAGCTGAGGATTTGAATGAAGGAATTCAGTTGGATTCTACTAATCTTGGAACAACAAGTCTTCGGAATTCGGAAGTTATGGAAAATCTAGACCAGAAACTTTCTCATTTACAAAATCAAGAAAAAAGTAAACTTAAACAATTATTGTCTGAATATGAACACTTGTTTCCAGACATACCTACAAGGACAAACAAAATTTTTCACGACGTCGAAATAGTAGATTCGAAACCCATGAAACAACACCCATACAGGATGAATCCTTTTAAACAGGAATACATGAAAAAAGAGATTCAGTATTTACTGGAAAATGATTTTATAGAGCCCAGTAAGAGTGATTGGAGTTCACCGTGCATTCTTGTTCCGAAACCGGATAAAACTTTCCGAATGTGTACGGATTATAGAAAGGTGAACAGTGTGACTAAAACAGACTCATTCCCATTGCCAAGAATCGACGATTGTATCGACAAAATTGGAGATGCCAAATACGTCACTAAATTCGACCTTCTGAAGGGTTTTTGGCAAATTCCACTAACGGAAAGAGCAAAAGAAATTTCGGCATTTGTGACTCCAGATGGACTCTACCAGTATAAAGTAATGCCATTTGGGATGAAGGGTTCTCCAAGCACTTTTCAACGCCCTATGAATATGATTACTTCTGGTCTAGACAATTGTGATGCCTATATTGATGTCATCATCTACAACAACACCTGGAAAGAACATCTAGCCACGATTCGGAAGTTCTTCGACAGACTCACGGATGCAAATTTGACTATTAATTTATCTAAAAGTGAGTTCTGCCGTGCCTGTGTTACTTTTCTAGGACATATTGTGGGACATGGTCAAATTAAACCTATAGATGCTAAGGTCAAGGCTATTTCTGAATTTCCTGTGCCTGTCAGTAAAAAACAGCTGATGCGATTTTTGGGTATGGCTGGGTACTATCGCAAATTTTGTTCTAATTTTTCTGATATTGTTGAACCTCTGACAAACTTGTTGAGAAAGAAAAACAAGTTTCTTTGGACTGGAAAATGTCAAGAGGCTTTCGATAGATTAAAAGCCATACTTAAAAGTGCACCAGTTTTAACAGCTCCAGATTTCAGTCAACCATTCAAACTGTCTGTGGATGCAAGTGATGTTGGGGTTGGAGCAGTTTTGCTTCAAGATGACAAAAATGGTGTTGAACACCCAGTGTGTTACTTCTCTAAGAAATTAAATAAACACCAAAGAAACTACTCAACAATCGAGAAGGAATGCTTGGCTTTAATGCTAGCATTACAGCATTTTGAAGTTTATATCAGTTCAGCTCCTTCTCCGGTTGCTGTGTTTAGTGATCACAACCCCCTTACTTTCATCAGCAGAATGGAAAATAAAAATCAAAGACTGTTGAGATGGAGTTTATTTTTGCAAGAGTACAATCTTGACATCAGGCACATTAAAGGAAAAGATAATTTAATTGCAGATGCACTTTCCCGTGTATAGAAATGTCATTTTCATATATACTTTTGTGTAGATTCATAAAAGTTCATCTTATGTAAATGTTTTTTTGCCTCATGTATAATTTACATCTGGTACAAAAGAAAGCTTTATTACATAAATCTTTCTTTTTTCTTTATGGGGGGAAGTGTTACGACCCTGTAGTTAAATTACATATGTGTTAAAATTTAAATTCTTCTAATTCTTTGTTTCATTTTTATTTTATTTTTATGCCACTAAATGTTATTATTATTATGGTGATTATGTTAGCAAGGTCTAATAGTTTGTTAGAAACATCGTATTTATTTAAAACGTAAATGTGACTCGTGTAAGCATGAGCTTTGTATGATAGTAAATTCGTCGCAAGTAAACATTCAGCAGTAGCTATGTAAATGATTGGCTGATACTTGTTTAGGTTTTCGTAATGTCCAGATGGATTGCGAAATCACACGTGTTCTTTGTGCATGTGTACATGTAATGACGCATTAGCTTGTTTTAAATGCTCAGTTACCTGTAAGAAATATTTAGTCATAGAGTGGTAGTCATAGTCGTGGTCAGTCATAGCTGAGAGTCACATCATAACATCTTACAGAGTTTCTAATACCTTAAGGAAAAGGTATTTCTGTGCTGGAGAGAGGTGTTTGTTCATTCGTATGTGTTAGGAACAACATGTGTGTTGTTAGTGGTGGTAGCTGCATTTCATCTACTTTCTAAGTAATTATTTTCCCTGGAGAACAACACTAGTGGCTATGGACAAAGACATTTGATTAAATTACTTCTAAATCGGCACAGAACAATACAAATTGTGCTTTACAGTGAAAATTCTGGACATTTTGTGTTGGCCTTCGTCTGACGTCATCATCCGCCATCTTGGAACGGAACTGAGATTCAGACTGTATCAATTTAGAACTGTTTATTCACAGGACTTATGTGTTTTCACAAATTTAGAACATGTTTTTGGATCTTCGTAAATCGTAAGTCTTGTTTCACATATTTATTTTTTCACCGTGTTTTCTAGGGAAATAAATTATCTTTGTTAAAATTTACAAAGCTTGTTGTCTTCACTCTTTCTTTGTGTTACTTTGAACGAGCCGATACGTAACACTTGGAGGACATCCAGCCAACTTGAAAGAAATATCGTGACTACAATGCTCGGATTATGAGCATTGTTAATGACTTTGCTAATAGAGAGTACTTTGAATACTTGCGAGGGATCGCACATAACATTCAACTGTAATCATATCAATATAACATATTTTATGGTACTATCACATTATGATATGATGAATTTAATATTGAATATTGTGACAAGTATGTATTTTCAAGGCTGAGATTAATCAACTAAAATAAAAATTTACAATAAATTACTGTGAAATTTATTTTAATGTATTATTTATTTGGGGGGGTATAACAATTATATGTTGTATATAGTAATAGACTGGGGGGGTAACAGAAAAGGTGGTAATAAACTGGGAGGTAATAGACTGAGGGGGAAAATGATGGGGGGTAATTGACAGGGGGGTAATGTCCTAGACTCATTGACCAATGACCTTGACCGTGAAGGTAAGTCCCCCAATGTGGAACATGAAAAGCATTTTGTGATATATATATATATATATATATATATATATATATATATATATATATATATATATATAATCCTTTCATCTCGATAGCTCTAAACCCATAGAGTGGTAAGGAAACTGTTAAAGAAAAATTCAACATATAACACCATGACATTGACCTTGAAGATAGGACCTCCATTGACACACAGCACACCTGCTAATGGCATACATGCATTTTTCAGTATTCAATGGTAATGTTGCTACATTTGCTTGCATTTTTGATGAATATGTTGAAGTGCCATTGCAGTAATCAAGATACATAACTGCCCTCCTCCTTAAAAGTTGAAAATCCCCCTTTATGAAAATGCCACATGAGAAGAGGAATTCACCCTCTGTGAAAATCCTGCAGAAATCATTACCAATGTGGTTCTTGACAAGCCTTATTATGATGCTGTATAACTATACCAACATGCCTTAATCTCAAATGGTTCTAATATTGCAGACCTTATTGAGACATGAACTTGACCCTGGAGAAAGGAATCATACTGTGACACATGACACACCTTCTTGTGTTGATTGATGAATAAAAAATGTTTCATCCATTAATCTGACATGGCTTTAAAGTTCTAGAGTGGATAGGACCCCTGGTCTAGTATGTGATGCCTTCTATTGATGATGTATAGGTATTCCAAATTTCATCCCCAAATCTGAAATAGCTTTAGCGTTATAGAGTGGATGGGAAAATGTAATGGAAAACATAAAATATTTATCCATAGCATTGATGTTGAAGATAGCCCCCCCCCCCCCCCCACTGCCAAGTTGTATATAACACAGCTTATAGAGATGTACAAGTATACCAAGTTTCATCTCTTAATCACAAATGGATTTAAAGTTATAGAGTGAAATGAAAGTGATGGATGGACAGAAGAAATGATAGAAATGCAAATATTATGTCTCCCACTTTGCATGGAAAGGTGGGGGAACAGTAAGAGATATCCTGCTGTATAGAGGTGTTAGGTATGAAAAATCTCTCATATTTTAATATAATTCCTTGATATGTGTTTTATTTTGCTGCAGTAAAAATAGAGAAAGGCTCTTAGTTCAGCATACATTTATTTCATGTAAGCAAAATGTTTTGTCCAGACTTCAGATAATCTCGTTTGGCAACAGTATGTGTCTTGCCTTAAGTTATGTGTTTCCTGGCTTTGAATAATGGTCTTTCTAAACTGGACTTGAACCACAAGTATCACGAGACTAGTGAAATCTTTCTTTCAATTTTACAGGTGATCAGTGAGCGTGACATCCTTGGCACCCAGCTTGTGCGTCGTAATGATGAGTTGGCACTGCTATATGAGAAGATCAAGATTCAGCAGTCTACACTGAACAAAGGAGAAATTCAATACAACCAGCGATTGGAGGACATCAGAGTCTTAAAACTTGAGATCAAGAAACTGCGACGTGAGAAGGGAATTTTGCAGAAAAATGTGGCCAATGTTGATGACCTGAGGTTTGTATCTCAAAGAAAAACAATCCATTTCATTTGTATTGCAGTAAGCATTCATGTGTAAGCCAGGTATGCCTTAGTTTTCTTCAGCTGCACTGTTCTATACCTGTGTAAGCCAGGTATGCCTTAGTCTTCTTCAGCTGTACAGATGTATGCATTCTGAGTATTAGCTCAAATAAATACAATCTGTAGGTTAGTTTGACAGGAAGGATACACACTGATACATACATACATATATGGTTTGGAAAATGGTATTACTGTGTCCATGTGTGTGTCCATTTTATTCATCCAGGTAAGTTGTGCATGAAGGTCAGTTTCTGTTCCATCTTGATGGGAATTCATATTCCATGTACACATTGTTAGTTGTTTTTTTTATAGATCCATACAGATGTACTGTAAATAGTCATTTGTTAACTAGTTAAGACAAATGTTTTAAGTGCATATTGAATAAGTAATTAAGAAATAAAGATGCTGGAGTTAGAGAGTGAAAGAGCACCCCACTCTTTAATCCACTCCCTCATGGATATTTTACAACTTTAAGCTTTATGTATATTCAAATTGCAAACAAACTGTAAAACTTTTGTTCCATAGCTCTGACCACTTAGAATACATGGTAGAATTAAGACACTTTTAAAATATTTTTATTTAAATTATCATCTTAGGCGTGAAGTGTACCACATCCAGCGTGAACTGTTGCGTGAGAGAACTCGCTGTAAAGCCCTGGAGGAGGAGCTTGAAAACCCCATGAATATTCATCGGTGGAGAAAATTGGAGGTTGGGATACAAATATACAGTATGGATTGTTTTGCTTTGAACCACAGAGCATGCTGGCAGGCCTCAAAAATTTTCATATTGGTACTCGCCCTCCAGTGTTATATGACTTTAATTTATGTTGTTTGTTCAGGAGAAATCTGTTAGTTCTTATCAACTCATCAAGATGAGTTGTTGAATGGATTTTGTAAGCCCAAATATTTTAAATATAATGTAATTTATGTTTGCAGGTTATGGCTCAATTTAGTACAGATTGATACAGCTCAAATACAGGGATTTTTTTTGCTAATAAGTTGGCATTAGGAAGACCAAAAGACTAAATCAGTATATAGTCATTGTATTGATGGTGATCATTTTTGGCACATTTAGACTGGTCATTGAACCCATTATGCAATAAATAAGGCAGTTATGACTACCCATTTTATGAAGCTATCTATTACCATTCCAGGGCAGCGACCCAAGTACATATGAGATGATCGAGAAAATCCACACTCTCCAGAAACGACTGATCTCTAAGACAGAGGAGGTGGTAGAGAAGGAATTGCTGATCCAGGAGAAAGAAAAACTGTACCTTGAGCTGAAACACATCCTGGCACGACAGCCAGGTCCTGAGGTGGCTGAACAACTCTCCATCTATCAACAGACCCTCAAAGAAAAGACAAAACAGATGAAGGTTGGTTTGTATTTGTCATCTTATGACAGAGCATGTAATGCCAAGACCTGGTCCATCTGTCTGTCTGTTTACTTTTATGTTACATGTTACATATGAAAACTTCTTTTGTGGTTCCTGCTTTTGTTTCACACAAGAGTTGCATTGGAAATACAAAGAGGAAAGTTGATTTTGTTGGTTCTTGAGAGATGTACACCATGCAAATGACTGTATTACCAGGATACTTAAAAGTTTATAACTGAAAAAGTTTCATTGAAGTTGAAAATTCCTATCATATGACAAAGATGCACAAATATAAAGGTGTACATCAGAGGCCATCACCTATTACTTTGTAATGTTGTTCGCAAATTATTACTTATGCAAAAATTATTTCAGTAAAGATATGTTCACACCAGAGACTTGAGTTAGTGCCCCTTAGTCATAAGATCAATGGAGCAGAATAGTGAGACTAAATATCCAATTCTTTTTGCATTTACATTTAATTAGAAAACATTGAAAAATTCAAAATATGACTTTTAGTTAAAGGTTTAATTATTTTCTGCTGTCATTGTCACTAAAGACTGCTTCAACAGCTGTCATAACTACTCATGTAGAAAACCCATCTGTTGATGGTATTCATAGTTCATCTGTGATAATTACACAATCATGTAGAAAACCCATCTGTTGATGGTATTCATAGTCCATCTGCCATAATTACACAGTCATGTAGAAAACACATATGTTGAGGGGCCCCGAGTGGCCGAGTGGTCTAAAGTGCTCACTGTTACGGATCATTGCCATCTCACCTCTATCTGCGTGGGTTCGAGTCTCAGGTTCGGCCAATGTGGGTATGTGAGAAAGCTTGCCAGTAGCTTCTTGAGAGTCAGTGGTTCTTTCCGGGGTTTTCCTGGGTTCATCCTCCACCATTAATACTGGCCACCATGTATAGCCTATATTGTGCTGAAAAAAGGCAATAAACCGAACAACAACAACAACATCAGTTGATGGTATTCATAGTCCATATGTCATAATTACACAAATCATGTAGAAAACACATCTGTTGATGGTATCCATAGTCCATAGACCTAAAGGTTTTCATATTTTTAACTATAAAAGAAAAATCTAAAGGTGGATTCAGTAAATATGACTACCAACTGTTTCGATATTTCCAGACCATGGCATCAGAGCTGAACATGTATGAGTCACAGGTGAATGAGTACAAGTATGAGATTGAAAGAATTGCCAGGGAGCTACAGGAAGTGAAAAAGAAATACTTCATGCAGAAGAAAAAGGAAAATCAACAAAAGTATGTGGACAAGGCTGTTGTAACTAATCTGATTTTCTTCAATCAAATCTTAATTTTAGATGTGATGATGTTTTTAGTTAATTTCTGTATTGCATCTGAATCAAGCCAAGCAAATTCCAGGAACTGATGTCCCCAACTTTTCATTGGAAGTAGGCAAGTGTAGTTTTGTAGAGAAAGGTGCTATGTAACAATGGTGATAGAGTTATGAGTAAAGGTACATTTGTACCCTGAAGATGGAACCCAGATGAGTTTCTCATCAATATAAAGGGGGTGCTCACCAGTTATTATATACTTTCAAGAGAGTGACATATGTAAGGTGAAGTTGTCTGCATTTGAGACATGTACAGTGGAGAGAATGTTGGCATACCTCAATGCTACTTTGATGTAATGTGGCTGACATTTCTTGGGATATTGTACTTGTGGAAATTGTACATGATCTAAGCACACTGCTAACTAAAATGACTGCTCCCTTGTGCTCAAAAACCAGCCTGAATTAGTCTAAAGTACATTATTTTTAGCAGCTATTAAAATAGAGAAAATGAATTTTCCAGACTTGACAATACCAGCATCTGAAAGTGAAGTGAATGAATTACCAAATATATAAAATGTAAAAAAGTTATTGGCTCTTTTTTTGGTACAATTTATCTCTGAAGTTCAGGAAGTGAAAATGACCAAGTGGAGCTAGCAGGTTTTTGAAAGGTGCAGATCTGGAGTAAGGCCAAGCTGTATACTCTATAACCCATATTACACCCATCAATCATACACAAAAATAAAGGAATTAAATGTTCTTTGAACAAAACCTAACATATATGAGGTCTTTTTTAAATAGCCAGTATAACCAGTGAGGAAACCTGAGGAAATTCTTTTTCTTTAAAGTTCTAACCCTGTGCAAAACTGTAGAGCACCACCAAATCTACATACAAATTGTGCTCTTTCATTCAGCAGTCAAGATGATGACTTAGAAAGCTGATAATCAAATTCTGCTCAAGTTATATAAGTATAGAAATTTATATATCATTTTCTTGAAATCCTTCATAATTTTAAGGGAATTAATGTATCAAAAAAATGTGTGGGTCCAACAATCAGGGGCCTTAACTCAACTAAATAAGATGTTGATTGAATGCTATAAATATAAAATGAGCATAAATGATGCTGTAGATGGAATGCTGAAAAATCCAGTTTCCCCATGGTGTCATCAGTGATAAGATGTATACTAAATTTGGTTGAAATACAAAAGGCATTAAGGAAGTTACTGAACAGAAATGAATTGGGAGCATCTGAAGGTCAGATTAGTTATAACTCTGCTAAATTTATACCTAAGCAACTCTGGTGATAAAAATTGAGCCAAACTCTTATTATTGTAAAGTTGCCATCTAAATTTGTTTTTGATCCAATAAGAAAGTTGTCCTGTTGAAATGAAAGTGAGTGGGTATGAAAATCAGGGGCCAGTAACTCTACTAAATGATAAAGAATGCTGAAATGGAACTCTTCTGAGGCCTCATAAATTTAAACTGCATTACAAATTTGGTTGAAATCCAGTTAAAATCAACAGAGTTATTGCATGGAATTGAAAGCAAATTGGTCTCACAGCCAAGGGCTATAACTCTGCTAAATAATGATTTCAAATGCTGATAATTGAGCTCAGCAAAGGTCATGTCATTGTGATTCTGTCTTCCAGATTTGGTTGAATCCAGTCATAAATAAATTAGTTCTTGTGCAAAGTGAATTGATACAACAGTCAGGGGCTATAACTCTTCTAAATGGTAATGTAGAATTACTGATTATAACACTCTTTTGAAGTTTCATCAGTATCCAGCTGTCTTTACAATTTAGTAGAAATTCAATAATAACTAATGGAGTTGTGCAGAAATGAAAGCAAATGTATTTAACAATCAGGGATTATAACTTCCCTATACAATGCCGTAGAATGTTGACATTACTTGATCAAAGCCTCATCAATATCAAGGTCCCTATACAATTTGGTTGAATTCATTGATAATTAAGAAAGTAGTTGTGTGAAAATTAAGAAGGATGGGTCTGAATAATAATAAGAAAAAAGCTGATAATCAGACTGAACAAAGAACAGCTCTCTATCAAGCTGCGTAGAAGATTTGTTTATAATGCAAAACCAGATTTGGAAGTTATGGTATGGAAACAAGAAGTGGGTGGTTCCAACAGTGAAGGCTCTAACTCTACACAGTTACAGATTACACAGGAACTTAACTTGTGACAACCATCAAGGTCCGGTCTTGTTAATCTGACAAATTTACCAGTAGCAGCTTGGGTCAGATGCGGTAAGCTGATGAGATTGCATTTTATGTTGAGCTGTGACATATGGTTGTTATGGCGACAGGTAGATGTCAATCATTTGGAATAATGTTTGTCTTGAAAGATGGTTCACAGTCTGCATTTGTTGCAGCAACATTACATCTTGAATTAATTGAGATATTGTGATGATAAGTTTAGAGAGATGGTGTGCAGAATACAAATGTGGGTAGAAAAGATTGTGTAAATAATATAAAATAAAATGGGTAGAAAAGATGGTGAGAGTTTGTCTGGATATTGTGAGTCAACACTTGGATGACTTCATGGCACCGACGGACTCATGTTCTTATATAACATGTTTACAGAATGTAGAGAATAAGACATATCAGTTGATCCATTAGTTAGAGGGAGAGAGAGGGAGAGAGAGAGATATGCATACATGCACACAGACTACTAAGATTATTTCTTAATCAAATTTCAGGGAGCGAGAGAAAACCCTGGCAATGGCAGGTGCCCCTGCAATACAGCCGCAGAGAACAGATGCACCACGATTCACTGGAGGAGGTTTCAATTTACAGCCATCAAGAACAGCACCACCTGTACAATAACAGCTAGTTACACAGGATTCATTTAATTTAACATTATCAATGAGGGAACTAATTGTTTCTATAATAGTTTTGGACAACTCAGATTGTGGTATAGAAAATGATGTGTATGTATAAACTGTGTAATAATTAAGATGTGATTGAAGATACAGATTATTATGTTTTGAAATAATTATACCAGAAATGTTGAATATGAGATGGATCATTAGTCCCCATTCTTATTATCATACTTCAGGATTTGAAGTAAACAGTTAACTTTACTTTGGAAAAATTAGTAATTACTCTTTTGTATCTGTGTTCTTCTTATTAACTCTGTCTTAGCTCATTTTAGGTCTTAGCAACCGTGCATACAATAAAAACTGTAAAAAAATTTTTAGTTATTTTTGTAGGCTAGAAGAACTATTGGGATCATCTGTTGTCCATTGTCTGTCTGTCCATTAGCACATGTTTGTTATCACTACGTCTCCTAAACTACTTGCTGGATTGTCATGAAACTTTACACACACATTCATCCTACGATCTACTTCATCATTAATAAAAAGTATGCTGATCTGGCATGCAATATGGCCACCGCTGCAGCAGTCTAGAAAATCCTATTATTGCTACTTTTTCTGAATGGAAAGTCATAATAACATGTAGTTTTCACCAGAAGACTTCTTATGATGTAAAGTTGGTTCCAAACAAAAGAGGTGCCAATCTGTTATCCAGTGTGGAAGCCATAATATTGTTATTACCACTTATACATGGAAAGGCATATAGACATGGAGTTTTCACCAGAAGACTTCTTGTGATGACAAGTTGGTCCTAACTGAAATAGATGCTAATCTAGCCTTCATTATGGAGGCCATCTTTAAAATCCTATCACTGATCATCCAGAGTGGATGGTCATATTAACATGAAATTTTCACCCCAAAAAATTAATATGATATTGAAAAGGTCCTAATTAAATGGCACCAATCTTGCATCCAATATGGCCACCATGGCGGCAATCTTGAAACTTGTTACAATTATTCCTGAATGGACAATCATCTTGACATATTTTTTTAAACCTAAAGACTACTTACGATGTCTTGTGTCTAGACATATATTTTGTGACCATTTCCACAAATTGGTTAATTAAAATAATTCTTAAAATTATTTTAAGCTGCTCCTGCATGTATAAAAATTAGAAAACATTTACACAGCGTTATCGATTAAAAAAAAAATCACAAAACAGAATCTAGCAAATTTTGATAGAGAGTGTACTGAAATTAAGGCCTTTTACTATTGGACAAATGTTGCTGGTGTGCCATCAGATATGCATGGAGGTACAAAAACTTAAGAAACATTGAAATGATCATTCCATTATATATGCAGTCAGCGGAACAGGAAGAAATTTCTACAGAAAGCATCCTTCTCACATAGATTTATTGGTCTTGCATATTGCTGTTAGACAGAGATCAGTCAGGTGAGCAATCTCAGGCCCACTTAGCCCTCTTGTTTCTTAGATTACCCAGTAAATTTATTATGGAGTATATGATGAATAACTGAATGTTTGATCTTTTTTAGATTGGCATATTTGCTATCAGGTATATAGGAATACAATTGTGTAAATAGTTAAAAGCTTGTTTTTATATCTTTTTGTCTACAATGAAATAAACAAATACTTGCACTTTAGCTTCTGTTTTTTCCATACTAAGTTTTGCCAGAAAGCTAGTTTTCAGTCCCTTTACATTGCTTATTCATAATTCAGGCATTTGCAGTGTTAAATAGCAATCTTCTTACTTGATGAATTAGCACCACATTTGTCCAAAATACATAAGACAACCAGTAAAAACTCTACGTTCTTCCAGTTCACTAAGAAACAGGTAGTTTTGTTTTCCTTCTTAAGGAATAGCTTAATGTAAAGCAGTACTGATTTAAAGATTTTTTTATCTTCCTTGTGTTGATCTATATTATTGACAACTCTTGTTAGTATATAAATTACATTATATCTGATACAATGGCTTTCATAAACTGTAGAATAGGTTGAAGTCCAGGATGTGCTATATAAACTAGAACATACATTAGAGTCAAGGATGTGGTGTATAAACTGAAGCATAGCAGTCCAGGATGTGGTATGTCAACTGGAGCATAGGTCAGAGTCCAGGATGTGGCATATAAAGTGGAGCTTAAGTTGGAGTTCAGGATGTGGTTCTTTCTTCAGGCTTGACTTTAAGTGACTAGACAAATATGCCATTCATATCTCCAGTATTTTCAGGACCTTGTATTTTTAAAAACCCTTTCTGACATTGTTTCACCAGTTACTATTAGTTCATTCTTCATAGAAGACCATGTTTTAATTACTTGGGGCAAAGAATTATATATTCTTAAGATTTTGCATGCTCTGGTACATTTTATTAAAATTTGGGTGAAATTTTGTTTTTTTTCTGTTTCTTAGTTTGAGGCCATATAGTTGTAACTTGACCCAAGCTTCAGTGATCTATCTCAAATTTGTAATAATAGATGTACCAACTTTCAAACCCTGTCTTCAAATTTGTTTTCTAGATATTGAAGCTTTTGGGGCTATTATTGCAGATTAGGGGTTAATCATTCAAGCATGGGCTTGTTATTGCAGATTTGGGGTTAATCATTCAAGTATGGGTTTGTTATTGCAGATTTGGGAGAAGTCATTGAAGTTTGGGTCTGTTATTGCAGATTTGGGATAAGTCACTGAAGCTTTTGAGACTATAATTGCAGATTTGGGATAAATCAAGCATGGACCTGTTTTTGTAGATCTGGGATAAGTCATTGAAGTTTTCACCTATTATTGCATATTTATTTGGGATAAATCGTTCAAGCTTGGTCTTGTTATTACAGATTTGGGATAAGTCATTGAAGTTTGGGTCTGTTATTGCAGATTTCAGATAAGTAATTGAAATTTGGCCCGCTATTGCAGATTTGGGATAAGTCATTGAAGTTTGGGTCCATTATTGCAGATTTGGAATAGGTCATTGAGGCTTGGGACTAATTTTGCAGATTTGAGATAAGTCACTGAAACTTGGGTCTATTATTATAGATTTGAGGTAGATAATTGAAGCTTGTGTCTATTGTTGTAGATTTGAGGCAAATCACTGAAGCTTGGGTCTGTTATTAAAGATTTGGCATAGGTCATTGAGGCTTGGTCCATTATCAGATTTGAGATAATCACTGAAGCATTGGTCTGTTAATGAAATATTTGGGATAGGTCACTGAAGTGTGGGTCTATTAATGAAAGTTTTTAGATAGGTCACTGAAACTTGAATCAATTATCACATATTTGGGATAGTTGGTCACTGAAGCTTGGGTTTATTATTGCAAATTTGAGATAGATCACTGAAGCTTGGGTCAAGTTACAACTATATGGTGTTAAACTAAGAAACAAAACAAAACCAAACCAGCAAGTTTAGTCAAATTCAACAAATAATTAAAATGCTACATTACAGAGTGAAAATTTAAAAGGAATATACAGTACGGTGAATTAAATCCCAAATAATCCTACAAGATCTATCATAGGTCCAAAAGTATATAGTGTTCCAAATGAGTTCCAGTGGTGTTCTGAATGAACTTCAATCTTGAATGTGCTGATGCACCAATAGTTTTGAATGTGCTAATGTGCTAATAGTTTTGATGTATCACCATAATTTAATATAGAATATCTTAGAATGAATTCACAATAATCCCAGAATAATGTTTCAGTCCAAAAGCCAATGAGTACTTTATAATTCCAATTAATAATTTAAATAAATAAATCCTCTGAGATTATAGCTGAACACAATTCAAATTGATTCCACAAGGACAGATGTTAAGATAGGAATGAACAATTTTGGTGTAAACAACCTAATATAGAAAACTAAGATACAACAAAATTGTCAAGAAGTGGGTAATTTTCAATGGAAATTTCCATCAAATTTGTAAACAATGTAAGGTCTGTTTACTTAAATTTTAACAACCAACTTGACTGATATCATGTAGACCATATAATTTCCAATGGGAAAACCAATGTCTTGAACTCAAATCCAAGGAAACATGTTTACAAATTATCATTATCTTAAAATATAACCTATAATCTTGGACCAAAGTTATTTAATATGTTGCTTACAAATGAGCCTTCCAATCTACAATCATGGACAAATGTTAAACACACGATGTAGATATACATAACAGTCTATTATTGCAGATTTTGAGATAGGTCACTGAAGCTTTTGTCTGTTAATGACAGATTTGGGATAGGTCACTGAAACTTGGGCCAGTTATTGCAGATTTGGGATAGGTCAATGAAACTTGGGTCTGTTATTGCAGATTTGGGATGGGTCACTGAAGCTTTGGTCTATTATTGCAGATTTGGGATAGGTCATTGAAGCTTGGGTCTATATTGCAGATTTGTAAATTTCGATTCTTACAGGTTGGCTCTTTCATGAAGTGTATTATATAATAGTCATGCCATTCCATTCATCCATTAACAATAAATTGCTTTCTGCATGATAACTTCAGTTCTGCTTCACATATCTTCCAGGTTTTGCAGTTGTATTGCCATTTAGGATATGAGGAAGTCTATTTATGACTTTTGATTCAGATGTCCAACAGCCAATGGCACTATGATTAACTAAATCATCAAGATTTTTGTGGCATAACATCAGCTCTGATTTTCATACCATCACAAACTTTGCAGATGGGTTACTCTTTAGAATACAAGAAGTCCATTAATTTTGGAATCTAGAGTTCAAAGTCACTGTAATCCAAGAATGATTTCTATGCACACCACTTTATTATCTGCTGAAGGCAATCCAGAAGCCTTTTTATGATTTATCCTTGACATTAAAAAGGAGCAGATTGATTTGTGTATCACAAGGTCATGGTAATTGCAATTTTACAACAGGAAATAGTTTATTACATAATAATTTAATTGTTTTTCACCAGGCATTGATGGTTGCCCATAATGGTACAAAGAATTCAAGATATTTTTATGCCAAAATGGACATGGTCGCATGATGCACAACTAGGCAATAGTCGGGTATTATGTATAATTGCAGTATTTAAAGTAAATTTGACTGCTTGAAATTACAAATTTCCATAATTTACACAGACTGGCCAATTAAAATAATTATTTTTAGATCCCAAACTTCCTCCTCCTGCTGCTTGGGATTCTAACATATTATCCTACACATAGATTTTATGTCTTCCTGATTTCTGATGTTGGTTTTTGCACTCCAACCCAGAAGAATTACAAAATTAATGCAAGGTTAGTGAATTCCAACAAGGATAGTGAATTCGTACTCAGTAGCATACAAGTTTTTCACAGAAATAGAGTGCTGCAATATCCCTGATACTTTTTTCAAAAAAGCATAGGGATAATAAAAGCTTGGAATTATCACTGCAAACCTTTGGACCTGAAAAATCTGCTGTCAACAGGTATTAAACGATTTCACAGTAAGATCATACAAGTTATTCCCCTTGTAACTTTTTAATCAATTTGCTACTCCTCTCTTATAAAACGAGGATTAGTGCAACATGTGCTGTTGGAATCAGATCACAATTATTAGTTCCGGTTCAGTACCCATGAATGTAGTTCCAGTCTAATTTTAGAGCATTTTTTTTCCTGTCTCATTTTGGTGGTGACGCAAGAGTTAGATTTAGGCATTCTTGGTATTGATTTAAAGGTAATTGTTTATTCTTTAGAATATAAGCTTATGGTGTGGATGTCTGTGTGTATTTCGGTGACAGTGCACAGTGAATAATAAGGTCTTGGTGATGATCCAGAAGTGAAATCTGTGTTCCATTGCACATTGCTTTGTTTACAGTCCGGCCTGTCAAAGAAATGCTAGCGAACCTATGACAAGAACTTCACCATGAAGTCATTTTTGAAGGTATTTAGATTAGCATATGATTTGTATTGATTGTCACAGTGGAAAGTTCAGTACTAAGAAACAAATGTAGAGAATATAGTGTAGAATTGATTGTGTACTTGGTCCTGTTTGGAGTGTGATTAAAGAGTATTGAACACAGCCGGGTTCTTTTGTAATGAATTAATTCCAGTAGAATGATATGTGGTGTCAGAAGGATGGCAGTTGCATCTATCTATATCTTTTATTCCTTTTTGCACCAAAACTGAGCTTTGGAGAAATTTGTGTACTGGAAAAAATTAAAAAGAGATTGGCAGAACTACGTAATAGCTATGGGGCTGGCAGAAAAAGTGCCAAAACTGAGAATAGCTACACATCTTACATGTTTAGGGCCAGATGCTATTGAACTATTTGATACTACTGAATTTGAGAAAGCAGAAGACAAGGATAAACACGGGAAAGTAGTTGACAAATTTGAAAAATACTGCATAGGAGAAACGAATGAAACCTATGAACAGTACTTCAACTGTCGACAGCAGGAAGAGAGCATAGATGCCTATGTTGCAGAGCTTAGGTCAATAGCCCAAACAGTTAACATAGTCTCTGAAACAGATTACAAGACAGTATGCCATGATGACAAACTGAAACACCTAGAAAAGAACCATGCGACACTTGTTAGGTATAATAACAGTGAAACAAGAGCCTTGGGTAAGACAAAATTACACATTACACGTCCGAAGAATAAGAAAGTGTACACTTTAGAGTTCATCGTTGTTCAAGGGAAGGCAAAACCCCAACTTGTAGCACAGGCAGTGCAGAAAATGAAACTTATTACTGCAAATAAGCAACATATTATGGCTGTAGAGACAACAAATATCTCATACATGAATATGGAGATGTATTCGATGGAGAAGGTCTCTTGGAAGGAGCATTCTACCTTGAACTGACAGAACACGTCAAACCAGTCAAATTGCCAGTAAGGAAAATTCCATTAACTCGTAAGCCAAAGTTGAGGGCAGAAATTCAACGACTGGTGAAGCTTGGAATGTTGACACCATATAAAGAACCAACAGATTGGATTTCTAGCATGGTGGAGGTAATGAAGAACAACAAGAAAATAAGACTGTGCATTGAGCCGCAGCCTTTAAATAAAGTCCTGAAAAGAAACCATTACCCGATTCCTAGAATAGAAAGTGACTTGCCAGACCAGAATTGTACTGTTTTAAGTTAGATGACAAATCCAGCAAACTCAACACATGTGGAACGCCATGGGGATGATACAGATGGATGAGAATGCCATTTGGCGTATCACCAACGCCAGAAGAATTTCAGAGGAGAATTGATGAAACCTTGGAAGGGATTTAAGGTGTGAAAGCGATTCATGGTGATATTCTAGTTTGGGGAAGTAGTGGAGATGATGCTAAGGCCACAGAGGATCACGACAAAAAGCTCAGATAACTTTTTGAGAGATGTCGAAAAAGAGATTCTTAAATTGAACAACGATAAGATGAAATTGAGGCAGAAGGAAGTCACATTCATTGGACATGTGATCTCTGCAGAAGGGTTGAAAATCGACAGTGTTAACACAGAAGCAATCAGAGAAATCTTTATACCAACAGATAAGCAGGCAGTCCACTGACTGCTAGGTATGGTGAACTATTTGCAGAAGTTTGCTCGAAGGCTATCAGAAGTGACAGCCATTGAGACAGTTGATCAAGAAGGAAACAGAATTTTATTGGGATCAAAATTCAAGACAAAAGCCTACAGAAAATTAGAGAGATATTGGCATCAGCAACAGTGCTAAAGTACTTTGACCATGAGAAAGACACTAATCTTCAATGTGATGCATCAGAAACAGGGCTAGGGACTTGTTTGTTGCAAGAGTGGCACCCAGTTGCTTATGCCTCCCGTGCACTCACAGGAACTGAGGTAAATTATGCACAAATCGAGAAAGAGCTACTATCAATAGTCTTTGAAATGGAAAGGTTTGAAAACTACGTATTCGGGAAACAAGTAGTCCTAGAAAGTGACTAGAAACCACTTGAAATAATCTGCAATAAAACTTTAGTTAGCGCACCAAAGCGGCGGTAGATAATGATGTTAAAGGTGCAGAAATTTTACTTCAGTGTAGTCTACAAGCAAGGCACACAGATGTACATGGCTAACACATTGAGCCGTGCATATCTGCCCTACACCAAGAAAGTTTTGGATAGTGATCGAGTGTTTGAGATCGATACCCGATCATTCTCAGCGAAAGAAGTAGAAAGTGTGAGCATGGTTGAGTATCTACCAGTTTCCGTGGAACGCATCACTGAGATTCAGAGAGAAACCGAAACAGATTTTCAGTTAAGACAGTTCATAAAAGTCATTCAGATGGGATGGCAAGAAGAAACAAAGGCTTTTCCACAAGAAATACATTACTACTTTCCTTTTCGAGAGGTACTGACATTACATAATGGCTTGATTTTCAGATGTGACCGTCTAGTAATCCGACCACACTGAAAGGTTCGGTAATGGAAACACTGCACTCCAGTCACATAGGAATACAAGACTGTCTGCAAATGGCCACAGAAGCTATATATTGGCCAAGTATGAATCGTGAAACAGAAAACTATTTTGCAAAGTGCGAAACGTGCAATGCATATTCTTCTCAGCACCAGAAGGAGCCACTCATAAGTCACGATGTGCCTACAAGGCCATGGTAGGATATAGGTGTAGACTTATGTGATTTTGACAACAAAGCATAGTTTGTCATAGCGAACTATTATTCATATTTTTTAAGTTGATAAACGTCATAAAAAGACAGCCAAATAAGTCATCATAAAAGTTAAATCTCACATTTCCAGGTATGGAATACCTGATGAACTTGTATCTGACAATAGACCACCATTCTCAGGAAAGATTTTGCTGAATGTGCACGCACTTACGGGTTCAAACACAAAACTAACTCACCAGGATACCCCAATCAAATGGACGAGTGGAGAACACGGTGAAAACAGTGAAGAGGTTAACGACAAAAGCAGTACAGTTTAGATCAAGCTAGACATAGCTAGTGCTTTTCAGATCATACCAGTCATGCCTTCACAGTATCCTTTGCTTGGTTTTCAATGGAAAACAAATTCTATTTTGATAAATGTTTACCGATGGGCTACAGTTCGAGCTGTAATATTTTTGAAACTTTTAGCAGGGCATTGCATTGGACAGCCAACAAAAAATTGGGTACACATCATATGGTTCAAGTCTTGGATGATTTTCTCATATTAGATAGTACTAAGGACGGATGTTTGCAGAAACTCAACGACTTCTTACGGCTGTGTGAAGACAATGGCATTCCTATGGCACAGGATACAACCTTCCTCCCTGTCCCTGTGATGGTTTTCTTAGGTTATGAATTGGATGCAGAACTAATGGAAGTGCGTCTACAGCTGGACAAACTTGGTACATGTCATGAACTGATACAAAGCTGCCTGCAGAAAGCAAAGATTACACTTCATAATCTTCAGTCCTTAACTGGTACCCTTAATTGTGCTTTTGGCGTGGTATTCCCAGGACAAGCATTCCTTCGTCGACTCATTAGTCTCACAATTGGAGTTTCACATGCCCAACACCACATTCGACTCACCAAAGCAGTAAAAGCTGATTTGATTTTGTGGAGTCGGTTACTTCAGCATTTCAATGGTCGATCTTTTCTCTTACCAAATAGCTGGTTGAACTCGGACACACACTAAATCTCCTCACTGACGCTGTTAGTACTGTGGGCTACGGGGCTGTTTTGGGTTCAATATAGTTTCATGGGGTTTGGAATGAGGAGTGGAAAGAGAAAAATATTACTCTACTTGACCCTGTTGTCATTTCTATTCAAATATGGGGGCCTTTGCTTGCAAACAATTGTATTCATATCCATGCGGATAACATGGCCTTAGTTCATATCATCAATAAATAGTCGTGCAGGGAATCGGATATTATGTAATTGATTCGGCGACTGGTCCTCACTTGCCTCCACTACAGTATGTTGTTTCGTACTTGTCATGTCCCTGGACTTCAAAACGATTTAGCGTATGCTCTTTCTCGCCAACAGGTGCACAGATTCCTCCAGCTCTCACCTTATGCAGAAGAAATCCCTGAACAGATCCTGGAACTACCTACATTAACAGACTGGGAGTAATATTGTCCATGTTAGTACAAAGTGCTTTTTCTCCATCTTCGGTGGAAGCTTACAGTCGCATCGATTTTTCAACCCCTTTAAAATCCCACAGCACTTTCTCGGTTTCAAGTACCAATTTGACACTTTTCATCTCGAATCTTTTTTGAAAGACACTATGCAAGATCAACCGTATCTACCTATGTCTCGGCTATTGGCTATCTGCTGTTACGACCATGTAATTTAATTACTTGTGTGTTAAAATTTAAATTCTTTCTATTTCATTTTTGTATATTGTGATTGTGATGATGATTATGTTCACAGGGTCTGATATTTTGAAAGAAACGTCGTCTTATTTAGAACGTAAATATGACTCTCAGGATTTCGTAAACAATTTTTTTTTAGACTGCTGGCTTGATAAACAAGCTGCGTAAACGATTGGTTGTGGCCAAGGTCATTTCTAATTATACGTGTTTACATCCTGTACTGCGATGGTGAGATGATGAAATGACCACGCGTTCTTCGTGCGTGTGCGTGAAATGAAGTTTTGATTTGGGGTTTATAAACATTTAGATACCTGTGAAATAGTCAGAGTCATATTTTAACACCTTGTAGAGTCGTTCTTATACCCTGAAGAACAAGGTATTCTTTTTCTTGTGCTGGAAAGAGTTTATTTTTCTTACATCTGTAGAATTCGAGAGATGTATATTGTTATAGATGACAGCTATAGGAGTTCATCTATTTTTTAAACAATAATTATTTTCCATGGAGAACTACACAAGTGGCTTAGGACAAAGACATTTAGTGAAATTGATTCTAAATTGGAACAGAACAGTACAAATTGTGGTTCAAAGTGAAATTCTGGACATTTGTGTAAAGACTTCACATGACGTCATCATCCACCATCTTGGAACGGAATTGAGATTCAAATTAGATTCAGTTAGAACTGTTATTGATAGGACTTATATATTTTCACAATTCTAGGACAAATGTTTGGATTTTCTTCGCAAACCGTAAGTCCTATTTCATATTTTCACCTTTTCACCGTGTTTTCTAGGGAAATAAATTATTTTTGTTAAAAGTTACAAAGCTTGTTGTCTTCACTCTTTTCTTTTCTTACTTTAAACAAGCCGATACGTAACAGTGCACAAACTGAAAAATATACTTGATCCAACCAATTCCTTCCGTATTAAAAAAATCCTGCAGACGCTTCATAAACAATTACCGCACACAGATACCCCACTACCAATTGATAAATGTATGCTACAAAAAACTCGTTCTAGTCCTGCCGACATTTACTCACAATGCTTTTAGTGCGGCTCTATTTAAATCCATGTTTCTTCTTGCATTTCATGCAGTTCTGCGGGTAGAGGAAATGACCGTCAGACAGCCTGGTTGCAGAAATCCAAACCTGCTTCAGTTCTATCAGGTTCAGATCAGTGACGATGGTTTAGTTGTCCAGTTTACAGATTACAAACAGTGAATTTTTTTTTTACTGTCGATTGATTTAATCTCCTGGCTGACTAGTCATTCATTCTGTCTTCACTGTGTATGTTACTATTGATCTTTCATGGTTGTATTAATATTGTGGTCATAAATGGTTTCACTATGTCTTGGGCTTTCGGAGCCCAAAATTTCAAGCACTTTAACTTCATTAAGTATATAAAGCAAGGCTAAAGAATGCATGAAGTGTGCACAGAGAAGCTATGCCATTATAGCAGTAATTTTTATATGCATATGTATACGTTTTGACTTGAATTATGCTTTATTTCTAGATATAATCTATACTGAAGTCACTAAAAGTGGCCTGCAGCAACAATCATGGTGTATGTTACTTTTTCTGCCCTAATTCTGAACTCTAACAACACTCACCTTGCAGTGTCATTCTTACTTCAATTATGTCTTCTCAGTCTTGCAGTCCCTCATGCTATCAACAAACACCTAACCATAAATATGATTTATGGTATGTCGTGTCTTATATTTCAATTCGTAGAAAATACAAAATTTTCCCATACATGTAAGAGACAGTGGAAACGTGGCTGTCAATTCAGATTTATTTTAGTTAAATTTTACATTATGCTAAATTATAATTTTGAAGAAATGTCATATGTACAAGTTAAAAATAAAATAACATGCAAAAAATGTCTATGTTATTCCTCTATCTCATTTATAGTTGAACATCCATACAGTGGCGTCACTAGGGTTGGTGTCACCCACTGCGGTAACTCACGGTATTACCCCCATGGACCTCCTTCCTGCACAGAAATTCAAAAATTTTATAGACAGTCATGTGCGGTAATTCATGGTGTCACCCCCATGGACCTCCTTCTTGCACAAAAATTCAAAAATTTTTATAGACAGTCATTTTGGTGTCACCCCCTCTGATGGTGTCACCGGTGCGGTCCCGGCCCCCCCAGTGACGCCGCTGACTCCATAAGAGAGATGAATTAAATAGCGCGCGAATTCATGCTCACGTGACTGTACACCTCTGCTAATAATAGTTACATCCAGTATCAACTTTCTTACCTAGTCTAATGCCAAACTGCCATCGTAATTATAGGTTACTGCATTTGAATGGGAAAATATGAACGAGTTTTACCGATGGATATACTCACGACCTTGGGAGTGCAGTATATCCATCCGACAAAACGAGTTTATTTTTTTCCATACAAATGCAGTAACCGTTTTATTATATGCTCATTTTCTTATTCTACCTAAGGCTTAATTATAGAAACAAAGTAACTGAATTTATGCTGAATTCCAAACTAAATACTCAATCGCAGATTCATCAGTACACAACAACATTATTAATGCGCACATAACTCCGCCCAGACAAATTTGAACTTAGATCACTTTCGTCTAATGCATTCCGCTAGAAAGGGTTTGTGACCGTAATGGTGAAAATAAAGGTCAATTCGCCGGATTGGATTCATGCGATGGTCGTCCGAGAGTTATGCGTTGGTACATTACTGTCTTTTGAATGTATACATGTAGCTTTTCAGTCTTCTTGCGATTTTGAAGCGATAAAAGACGCGTGAGAAAAGTCGAATGGAGCGGAATGTTGTGGTCACGCTTGCACTCCTTGTGTTAATTGATAATACCGATAAGATGATTTCATGTTGTCAGAGATTTCGTCGTACTTTATTGATAAAACGTCAGACTCCTGTGATTAAATCTGCTGATCTGATGTTAGAAAGGAAGTAAATTGGAATTATAAAATAAATGATCATGGTTGGGTATTTATCGATGTGTAAATTTTACCTAATCACTCACAAAGTTTACATAAAGTCCTTCGGACTTTATTTACTTTATGAGTGATTAGGTAAAATTTACACATCGATAAATACCCAACCATTATCATTTAATCCTACATTAGCCCGTACGTAATATTCGGTGAAGTCGTGAAACATCATTCATGATGAACATTTACGTACGAGTTTTCATGATTATATATACAACGTAAGAAAAACACCTAAATTTATTAGACAACCTCTCTCTCTCTCTCTCTCTCTCTCTCTCTCTCTCACACACACACACACACACACACCCGTTTGATATAAAATATTTTACCTAAACGATGTAAAAGATTTAACCCATGAAAGAATAAATACACCACCCCCCCAAAAAAAAAATAATATAACAAAGCATTGGAGTGAATTTTTAATTTGCAGAACCTTCATATGAAACAGTGATATAATCTTGTCTGAATTAGTTTGCATATATGGTTTTCACAAAATAACTAAAATTAACACTTTTGTCTAACGAAAAAAATACGTACCATTTTCCTTTACGGACAGATACGGGCCAATTTGAAAAAATTAAAATGTTTACTCCTAGGAGTGGAGGAGCAAATTCCGCATATATAGTTTGGAGATGTAATTTGGATGTTTATGAAATCTTCGTATACGAATGCGTCTTCGTGCCTCGTTAAGTTTAGAAAAGAAGTGGAAATTTGACAAGGATAAAAATAATTTATGCATGCTGAGCGTTATTGAATCGTCTGCGCATGCAGGAGAAACCCAAACGCCAATCGATGTACATCATTGCTAATTGCTAATAATGAAAAAGAAACTTGAATCGATTCCGCGCCAAACCTTTTAGTAGAATTCGACTTAACTTGACAGAAAGGATTCTGGCACGTAGACCTTTTAGTTTTGTACAGGTGATGCCGATCCGCCAATAAAACTTGATACCGTTGCAAAATAAAAAACAAAAAACTTTTAAGTGTTTTATTAGCAAAACCCTCTCAGCGGCCAAAGTTTAAAGAAAACCTTCTAGCCTAAAGGTCTTTCCAGTATGTTCAATTGATGCAATTCCACCAATTAAAGTAGAAAAACATTTACACAGTGCTATTTTAAAAGAAACACAACTTCTGAAAAGAAGTGGTCCAACTATGACACAAAGAGAGCTCTTACAATGGGTATTAATTATGCTGATGTGCCAGTAAATATGGATGAAAATACATAATCTAAGAAAACCTCGAAACAGTTGTTTTCTTACTTATGCAGTGAACAGCACTGAAGAAATTTGAACAGAAAGTATCGGCTATCGGATTGACCCAGATGTCAGTTGTCAGTCAGGTGGACAGTCTCAAACCCACTTGAGCCACTCGTTATTATTATTATTATTATTATTATTATTAATTGATGAAAACACCACTATCCACTATCATATTTTTAAGCTGCAAGGTATATAGAGTTAAACAAGCATATTTGCGATGATTTGAAATTTACACAAACATCCACCAAAAAAAGACCATTATAAATATTACCACAGTTTGCAGAAGGTATACCTAACGACAACAAGAACTCTTAGATTTGCACCATAGCTAGACTAGTTCAGTTGAAATTTTGTCCCAGACCCCACTACTTTTTTTAAAAAAAATCTCTACATAACTACTCCCTCCTAACAGGTGTGGTACAAAGATCGTGTTGATTTCATGAAAGCAAAGTTCATATACGTATAAATACTCGTTTGTCCTAAATCATGAACCTGAAACATAGTCCTAGCGTACACATTTCAACACCCTAAAACCCCACCTAGAGTCAAAATGTGATATATTCTTTATTAAACCGTAGTGCTCTAAATAATTAGTACGAAATAGCATCAAACAATTAATTACATATCTGGACATAAAACAACTTTCCCCGTAGCTTTAACTAAGGACCCCTAGCTGATATCTATTCTTCGAATATGTTGAGCATAAAAGGAATCCATTCATAATTATATTATACGAAATAAGATAATCTGAACCGGTTCCCTTGCGTTGGCCGCTATACGGTGAGCTTCCTGTGGGGCCAGCCTTTCAGTACATTTATTTATCTATCTATTCTGGAACATTGTAATTCTGTAGTTTTCGTATTTTAATTTTCACAGTAAATTACTTCAATCTGACATTACATTTATTCTCTGCCGGGGTGATAATAGATTTAAGAAAATTCACAGAGCCTGTCGTAGTATTTACTCTCTTCGTCAGGAAGATGCAGTCACCTATTATATGTACTTCTGTTACATTATTCCTAGATCTCGCGCTGGATCTGAGATATAAATTTATACTTAAATCTTTCTATGAACCATCTATTGATATTTTGTCTAAATTTAAAAAACACTGGGAAATGCCGAACGCTCCTTAGTCTTAGTTGCATATGGAAAGGGTTTGGTTTGGAAAAGCCATAGAAGTAGGTACGTAATGTTTATAACCGCGCGTGTTACTGCAGATGTGACTCAAGGTTTCAATTTTACCGAAGCTATTTATTATATGATAAGAGTTGTCAAAGACCTTATTATTATTATTTTAGTTATGATGATCTACTCAGACAAACACGTAGAAATAAAAAGACACGAGGATAAAACAAATACCAGATGATGCAGATTAAATTAAACTTTATTGTGTCAAGTCCTTTAATATTTGTGGATTAGTGACTTGTTAGCGATGTCAAAACTGTACTGTGTGATTAGTGATTTGTCAGCAATGTTAACAATATGCTGTGTAAATAGTGTCGTGTTAGCAATCTTAACAATGTGCTGTGTGATTAGTAGCTTGTTAGCAGTGTTAATAATGCACTGTGTGGTTATTGACTTGTTAAGAGTGTTAAAAAATGCATTGTGTACACCCGTGGAGATTTTGCTTAAAAGATAATAAGGCTAAAAACTACTCACATGAGACATTTTATTTAACCTCTGGTATTACAACAAACAACATACAATTTTTGTAGCAGCAGGCAAGGTGAACCCTACAACTTTGTACAGACCTTATTTTACAAAAATAAAGGTTCCTACAGGGGCTGAAAAATAAGGTCAATAACGCTAAACCGAACCTCCTAACTTTTATTATTACCGTATAGTTTGAAAAACGAATAATAAATCGTTTGGTTTAGCTCATTTTTATTATTTTATTTTTGACTTTTTGTTTTTTATGTTATAATCCGTTTAGTTTACTCGCCGGGTCACTTAATTTTTGTCGGTCACCCTGCCTGCTGCTATAATTAACCAAAGATTTTATCCAAACCTACACGATATCTAGATCTTGGATCATGTAGATTTATTGTAATAAATCCGAACGGAACAGCTTGTGCTTTTGAAAAGAAGTTTTTAAACTTAATCATGTCTATATCCCCTGAACACCAGGTATAATAAATATTCTGTAATGTATAATTATCTACTCCATTAAACACAACCAAAATATTGCAGTTGTCTCTGATCACTTTAGGTATTTGTGTGTATCGTTGTGTAACATAAATCACGTCTGTATTCTTGTGTCTACCTCGAGAAAATATTCTAGCTGGATTTGTTTGTCTGTCCAACATAACGTCATCGTACACCACTAAATTATTAATAAATCCATTTAGGTCATCTACAGATGGGGCTTCATCAATATCGGTAATAAAATCAACCACATCATCACCGTCTTCATTCAGCAATTTTGCATTTTCATTAAAATCTTTAAGTACTTCGTAACAGTGTTGATCATCTACGGATGGTGCTACTAAATACAATTTACCCCATTTTAACCATCGCATTATTAAATTTAATAATAGTTGTGTTTTACCTGATCCAGATGGACCTATTATAATCATCCTTATCGAATTTGGTAATGCTGGATGATGCTTTACTGGCTCTTGTTTTCGTGTCGCCGAAAAATCAATTATATCCATATAATAAATAATATGGATCTATATTGTGTTCGATGTAGAGCGTCTACACCCACTGCTGAATTAACTACAATAACAACAAAAAATAAACGACGTGCTCTGACGGGCAAATGTGTAAAATGTGGCACGAAGAAATACAAATTTGTTAAAACAAAGACAGGTGGAGATATAGCCGCTTTATTATGAAAATTACCAGGAACTCCGTGGGGTAAATACCCCGGTGAGAAACATATTCCTGGATATAATTATTGCGGTCCTGGAACTCGACTTGATATCCGACTTGATAATCAAGATCAACCAAGACCAGGAGAGCAGCCAGTAAATAAGATTGATAAAGCGTGTCATGTTCATGATGTTGCGTATAAAAGTAAGGATTTACAACAAAGGCATCTCGCAGATGTAAAATTGATTCATGCATTAAATTCTATACCTAATAAATCTGTCAGAGATAAATTAGCAAGTTTTCTAGTAAAATCTGCCATGAAAAGTAAAATAATGTTAGGGGCTGGTAATTAATTATATAAATATTATAATGGAATCCATTTATTATAGCCCAAGAGGATATTGGAGAGGCAGATCAGCTATTAGTAAATTATCTGAAGCAGCAAAAGTTTCACGTTCTATTGCTGCAGCGTGGTTAGCACGACAGGCAATATGGCAAATTTATCTACCACCACCTAAAAAAATTCAATATTCACATTTTGATGTCAGCGTCCCTAATGAGCTTCATCAAGCAGATATTTTATTTTTACCACACGATACCATTAAAATTGGTAAACGTCAATCACGCACATACAAATACGCATTAACTGTCGTTGACGTTGCAAGTAGATATAAAGAAGCTGAACCATTATCAACAAAGACAGCGTTTGAAGTTTCATCTGCGTTTAAACGAATTTATCATCGAGGACCTTTGCGATGGCCACAGTTATTACAGGTTGATCCTGGCAAAGAATTTCTTGGTACAGTATTATCGTTGATGAAAAAACATAACGTTAAAATCAGACGAGGACATACTGAAATTCATCGTGATCAGGCAATTGTTGAACGATTTAATCTAACACTTGCTGAGCGGTTATTTGGATACCAATACGCAAAAGAGATATCTACTGACTTTAAATCCGGTGAGAGATCTCGTGAATGGGTTGCAAGGTTACCAAATGTGATAGCTGCATTAAATAACGAAATTACTCGTTCAACTTCCATGAAACCTTCTATTGCGATCACAAAAAAATATATACCCTGTAGCAATGACAGACATCAACCTCAACCAGTATTAGGTAATGTAACTGTAAGATATTTATATGAACCTGGCGAACTTGAAGGTGGTAAAAAAAGAGCAACTGATCCTATCTGGAGCGTGACTACACATACAATTTCTAGTGTGGTTAGATCCACTGGTAGACCTTCAATCTACAGATTAGATTCGAGAGCCCCTCAACGTGGATTTGTGCGTGAACAATTACAGGTAATTCCTAAAGACACACAATTACCACCACATACAATTACATAACCAGAACCTCTACGTCGATTGCATTCAAGGCAGGTCAGCATCACATTATCACGTGTATGACCAAGATCACTATTAATTCTGTCTACGGTAAATTGTCTTGGATTATTATTCGAATATTGCCATAACATATTACAGCTACAGCTTGCACAATTATTAGTCTGTTGTGTTTTTAGTTTTATAATAAATTCAACATCAATATCAAAATCACGTTTATTTTTTTTATCACACCGTTTATAACCAGATAGTTTTTTTCTTATTACGTCATTATTAACAGTCTGATCATTATTTTCTGTAAAATTCATAATAACCCTATGTAGTTGAGATATTCTTCTGACTCTAGAAACTGCGAGATAGAGTAAATTCGACCATTCAATCCGATCATCTATAATCCAAATATTTGTATCAGAAATAGTTAACCCCTGTGATGAGTGAATAGTTATAACATATCCTAACGTCCACGGTGATTTATTCATATTCAGTGTATTCTCAACAACATTAATATCGACTAAAACAATATCATTCAAGACAAGATTCTGTATTCCACCACCAGGAATTTCAACATCAATATTCTGTCGTCGAGTATCTGCTGGGCGATAACATAATGGTACAGGTAGATCTGGAAACTTTTCTTTATGTAACATAAATAATTTATCCTGTAGTTCATCACGAACTATCTTTCTACTTGCAACTATTAAATCAGCGGGATTCCATAAAGTCCAAAATTCACTCATAGAAGTCTCTGGAATTACTCCTCGCATTATTTCACATTGTACTCTGTCTGGTTGTAGTCTGATTAATCTTTTAAACTCCTTCAGCGGTTCAGCAATA
>JAECUM010003642.1:0-34179 GCA_016617855.1 Megalonaias nervosa | reverse complement strand
GAATAGATTCTTCTGCAATCTCAATTAAGACGGATGTAAATTGTCGAATAGGATCAATATCGTTTAGGACGGTATTCCTGTTAAGTCTAGCTGTACAAAGTGTTTCAAACTTGGTCCAGCCAGCTTTCTTTAAATTCCACTGTGGAATCGTGTCATCAATTGTAACGTTGGTGTTCTTAAGAGAGATTGGAAAGTGATCACTGCTGTGAAGGTCATCAGCGACCTTCCAATTATAATCCAAAAGTAGTCAAGGAGAACAAATTGTCAAGTCGATACATGTGTATGTACCAGTTCCTGGGTGCAAGCACGTCGGAGATTTGGTATAAATAGACACAAGTCGTGTCTAGTAATAAAAACTTCGACCCTTTTGCCCCTGTCGCTTATGTAATTTGATCCCCATAAAATATTATGGGCATTAAAATCACCGAGTAAAACAAATGGTGCAGGAAGTTGTTGAACAAGCGTGTCTAATTGGTTTGGTAATAAGTTGGTGTTTGGTGGTATATCAATAGAACAAAATGTAATCACTCGATGTAGAGTGACACTCACAGCAATGGCTTGCAAATTTGTGTTTAAAGGGATGACGCTATGTGGGGCTCTATTGTTCACAGCAATAGAAACCCCTCCCGAGGCCCTGTCAACGTTCTGTAAGTAGGTGCTAAACAGGGAGTAGTTTTTAAGTGTGATGTTGTCCGTATCTTTTAAAAAGGTTTCCTGAAGGCATAGTATTGCAGGATCATATTCGTTTGAAAGCAGGAGAATATCATTGTATTTGGCTTTAAGTCCTCGACAATTCCATTGTATGATCGTGTTCTTCATTATAAGTTTAGATTGGAGATTTTGGAGCTAGGTTAGACTTTTCGCGGAGAGAATCTATATGGTTATTTCTACGGAGGAAGTACAGGGATGATTTTTTTTTGTTAGGTCTGGAGCTACTTTGAGAACATGGAGCAGTATCTTCTGCATCCATGCTCTCAATGTCCCCAAACCTGTTATAGAGTTTGATGGGGTCTTCTGACCCCTTTTGCTGCCTATTCCCTTGTGATCTGTTTTTGTTCTTTGGTGATTTCTGTTGTTGAGTATTATTGAATGTTGTTTGGGTAGATGCCGTGGTTCTTTGTGCTTGGTAATGGGGGGTGTTAGTGCTTGATGTTGACTCGGGTGCATCTGTCTGCGTTTGAGCGTCCTTCGTTGCCTTGGGATTGTTCTTCACTACATTGGAGAAGGATGGGCCAGGAAGAGATGTTTTTACCTGTACAAGCTTTCTTGCCTCTGGATAGGGAATGTTGGATGTATATTTAACCCTCTGTATTTCCTTCTCCTGTTTCCAGGTATCACAATCCTTGGAATTGGCGTGGTGCTCCTTTCCACAGTTTGCACAATGCGGAGTGGCTCTACACTCAGATTCCTGGTGAGAGTGATCTCCGCATCGGCCACATATTTGGCTTTTTGAGCAGCGGTCTTCATGATGACCATATTTCTGACACTTATAACATCGAAGTGGATTTGGTATGTACACATCAACCTTCACTTGCAGAAAGCCAACTTTGACCACTCTGGGTACTGTTGGCCTGCTGAAGGTGAGTATAATGGTGTTGGTGTCCTGCAGGTTGTTGTTACGTTTAATACGTATTCTACGGACTGCAGTGACACCTTCGTTTTTCATCCCTTCAATGATATCCGTGTCGCTGACTCCAGCCAAGTCACGACAGCGAATCACGCCTTTGGACGAATTGAGTGTTGTGTGGGCGAACGAGGTCACAAAAAAAAAAAAAAATGTTGTCATTTTCTTGAGGTTTTCTGCTTGACCTCGTCGCTCACACTCGACAAGTAGGCAGCCCGATTTTAACTTTTTAACACCTTTTGGTGTTCCAATCAGTCCCATAATTGTTTTCTCGATGACAAACGGAGAGAGTACATTAAGCGGTTTTGTGGCATCTTTAGACTGTATAACCATGAAGCGTGGAAATGAATCCACACCACATGGTTCGTCATCTGAGTCAGATCCAGTTTTGGTACGCTTGAGTTGATTTTTTTTGGATATATCCATGTTGGTATATTTAAAATTCAGCACCCGTGCTCCCCGCCCACCAAGGAGCCCAACAAGGGGACACTTTTCAAGTGCCAGGGATACACAGATGCTATACTCAGTAGGTAAATTCACCTCCTGATTCATCCCATAAGACATACTCAGTCGGTAAAATTACCTCCCAATTGACCCGTTGAGCTACCGCCTTCTAGGAAGTCTTCTAAGACTTGGAAAAGGGAAAGTTAAAGGGATAGAATGTAGGGGCAACGGTGGTATCAAGAGAGATACAACGAGAAAGATAAAGAAAGTGAGCGAGAAATAAAGACCTCCTAGGGCTCGGCGTGATCAGCCGATTTGTCGAGACCGGGCCCATCCCGACCACCCGTCTAGAAGAAGTAGAGGCCAAAGTAGTGTATTGCATCGGGAAGCCTCTGCTCAACTACCAGGATCCTTTCCTCCTCCGACACGGGTCGCAACCCACGGCAAACGGGTTGCCTCTACTTAGTCGCCTCTTACGACACGTAGCGAGGCACGGCGGGCCAATTCTACAACCCCGGACCCGCAGGGGGAACAAAAATATGGTGACTGAAGCAATTGCATATAAAGCGAGATAACTTCTGTCCTCTCTGTAGAGTAAATTAAGTAATTATCTCCCCCGTCGCTGCGTCAATTCATAAGACCACGGAGATATTTTGTTTTCTTTCATCAAAACGGTTAATTATTTAGCGATTTATTTGTTCTCTGTAAGCAATTAGCTGTCACTGGAGTAGTAATTTGTAATAGAAAAGGATATTTATACACCTTTTGACTCTGATGACTTTAAATCACGTCGGTTTATACAAATGCGTAAATATTACAAATCAGAGTCATTTTTAGCTCTTATAAACACAGCTGTATACATGTATTTTAACCTAGCTTATGCAGAATGTAATGTGCGATTATTTTATGAAGTGTGTTTGGAAATATAGTAAATCTACGCTACAGTTTTACAATAATTGTGATTTTTATTCAGTATATTAATTTGCCTGCTTATTCAGTATTAGGTAACTATATGATAATTCTTGAACGTATATTTACAACTGAATTTCATAGCTCAGTGCTAGAATGTTGGATTCTCATACTGCCGCCCTGAGTTCGGTTCCCATCACTGGCATATGTCGGTGGGTATGGTTCTGGATTACCAATTTTTATAAAAGATGGGGGGCACCGCCCGAAGGTTTCATGTAATCTCCCTCATCAAGTTGAACAACGTGGTGAGTGCGTTTTGCACTTACCCAGGGGTTTAATTTAGTGCGGGGGGGGGGGGTTATATGAAACCGCAATGCCTAGACAGTCCTCTGAATCTCTAAAGTTTCGTTTCGTTTAGTGATTCGCTGGGGGATGTGTCTATGCAAGCCCCCTAAAATAACCAGTAGCATGCGTGAGCTCTCTACCTCATTGAAGAGTACCCCATAAAGAAACATTCAGAAAGAATGTTGCCAAAAAGAAAACTTTGTTGGGTGCCAATAACGGTCATAAGAAAGACATCATCATGCAAAGGACCCCTCAAAGGAACCACAGGCAATGAAGGGGCCACAGTGACGGGTAACCGCCTATGATGCTACTGGTTATTTTTGATATCATTATTATACGGATTGAATTTAAACAAATATTTATATATATAATGAACTACGAAAATATTAATGATATTATTTCTGCTATTAAAAAATTACAACGTGACGGAATAAAGATATCTGATAATCTTGATCCTCAGAAAATTATATGTGATTTTGAATCATTGCAACAACGAAAATTCGATAATAAATATACATTACCATCCGATTATAGATTCATGAAATTAATTTATCAATCTATGTTAGAATCCTTGGCAATGGTAAATGACACACAGGTAAAGCTATTTGCACCTCTTGCACGTTCAATCGAAAAGATTAGATCCGAACAGTCTCACGAGTACGAAAGAAAAAAGATTGTGAATAACCGTGTAATGCAGTTGAGAAAGATTATGTCATTTGATTCTGTCAAAAGTGACACTGAGAGCAGCGACAGTGAAGATGGACCTTTGACTGTGGTGATTGCTAAACAAAACTCTTGGCAAAATTGACAGAGTCAAACTATACAGTAAAAGAATATCTATTTATTCTGTTTTTATTTTATTTTAAGTATCATTGACCCACCTACAAGAGGACAGAGTTATCTAGTTTAATCGTCTGAAACAATAGGGATTTATTTAAATATTATCCGCTGATCATATTTTATTGAAAATGCAGATTTGTATGTTTTATTTGCGACAAGTTGTACCGATTGTGGATGTATGCAAAAATATTTGGTAGCTGCATTTATTGATGGAAAAGTTATTTCTTGGCCTGTTTCTGCATTTACGGCTTTAATAGCTCTCTTTCCAAATATTTTCCACTTTCCTGTATTTCCACGTGCAGAATTCTGACTCTGTGTAATTGCTTGCAGGTTACATAAATGACTATTTTTTGGATTTCCATCAATATGATCAATTACAAGTCCATCTTTAATGACTCCATGAAAACATTCATAGATGAATCTATGTGAGAAATAATTTTTATTTCCACTGGTATTAAACACAAAATTAACAAATTTATCAACACTGCCGACTGGTTTTTTCAATCGGCAGTTTCTGATCACACCATAAGGAGATGCTTCATAATTTTTAATAATTGGATGCGCTACAAACTCATTTTGCTCCATTTGTATACAATATTATTTGTTTAAATCATTATTTTGAAATCTGGCCAGATAGTCTTCAGCGGTTTTTATGGGAGATTCGACATTTTGTTATTGTAATATCGTCTCAACTCTCTGTATCTTTTACCACCGCATTTTATACACAACTGAGTTTTTCCTCTGACTCCAACACCACACTGCACACACGGTTTTGGTCCTAGACTCCTATGTCTAACGCTTTGCATATGGTAGCCGCAGAATTCATTTACGCATGCTTTGTTACAAGGAGAAGTATATCCGATCATAAGCCAATTACATCGATTCTTTGTTTGAATCATTATATATATATTAAAATTCAATTTAAATATATATTTGTCTTAATTATAATAATGGAGGAATTATCCGCAATTGAACCTTCCGCCGTCTCAGCGGGAGCTAGATTTGATCTTGACAGACTACCGAGATATAAATTTAGTTTTTCGATGCAAGATCTGGCTTTAACAAATGAGGATATAACTAAACGTATCCGTGAAGCCAAGAAGGAATTTCGTGACGATGGTGCGGCTCATGTGTGGTCGACATTCAGGATCGGAAATGTTGTCGATACTATAATGAATGATAAACGAGGAAGATAGATTATTAACCATCTTGATATTCAAAAATATTTCATTTTAATAAAATTTATTGTAAGGACAGACGACGACACTTGGATTATCCGTGACAAACGTGATCCTGTACGCATGCAGTCAGGAAATAATATTGTTTTATTAAATAAAAATTCCAAACCCGGAATACTCACTGGTATTGACAACCGTATTATGAACGAACGTATCCTGTGACTGCGGTTGTCTATGCAATATATCCGCTGAATAATAAACCTGACGTCAATGATCTCAAGCCGATGAGACTGTCAGAGTTAAGAATAAAATGTGTAGCTGAAGGAGTTACAGAACACTTCACAAACGTGATACGTGGCAATGGTTTAACGAATTTACGACGTAAACAAATAAATACGTGGGCAGAAGCAGTTAAAGATACCGGAGCGTCAATTAAAGATGTTGCTGAGCTGGGAAAAGCTATTAAAATTTCCAATAACAGTGAAGACGTTAACCGGAGAGATTTTATATAAATCGAAATATGAATCAAGAGGAGCTTCGATAGATATTATTGATCATAACGCACACGCATGGACTGTGGCAATAACAATATTTCCACGAGACAGAACGGTTAAATTTTATGATGGTCATATATTTGATTTTATTAGAAACATCAGTAAAAGTGACCCTGTATCTGTTTGGTTGTTTCAAAGTTCAGAATATGATTATTATGATCAGTTTGTACGGCCTGGTGGGGATATTTATCATACAGAATCTCTTCATGGAGAAATGAAAAATCTTGCGCTGAAATATACTTCTGACGATGTCAAGGTTAGACAATTACTGAATAATTGTTTTACCGTTCCATCAGTTGCTGCTCATTTTGCTGAGGAGAAAAATTCATGGAAACCGACACGATTGGAATTTCTTGAAGGTGTCCAGAAAAGTTGTATTGAATATGGGCATGGTGGATTATGGAATACTAAATACGATTATAGCGACGTGATCTCAATTGATATGGTAGCGTGTTATCCTGGAAGTTTTCTTGGATACGGAGAGTGTTCTGAATACTTTAAGAGATTTGGACATCCATCACATGAGATGACCAGAGTTGCGATAAACGGACCCTTACCAGATTTTTACTTAACCGGATTCGCCTATATAGAATCATTTGAGTTTACGGAAAATCTCCATCCGATTACTTATACTTGGTTTGGAAGACATTTTTCAGAAAAATGTTGGGTTCCAATAGTACTATTATGACATACGCTCGATAATAAAATATTGATATTATCGAAAGTAAATGAAGCGATTATATCGTATCGTCCACAGAAACAAGTTTGGTTACCAGAACCGGATAGATTTAATATTGATGATGTCAGGAAAGAATTTCCTGATCTTAACGAAGATGATATTGTTAAAACTGCTGATAATATATCTAAATGCAGGAAAGAAAGCGATGAGAAACTTGCAAAAGATCTTGGTAAAACGATAATCGGTAAATTTACACAAGGAGGATCATATGATCATAAACGACATTGAACAAGATTAATTATGGACGATGCTGAACTCGATTTTATAATCGCTGATACAACGGAAAAAATACACTTATAAGTCGAAGTAATGCTTATTTATCAGACGGAACCAAACTAGGTACAATTGTGAGCTATACTGATGGCGACTCACCGCAGCTTACTCATTTAAGATCTTCGATGCTAGCGTACGTTTCGATAAATCTATTGTCGATGATAAATAGATTTCCTCGTTACGCTGTCAGAGTTGCTACGGATTCGTTTTATATGAATAAAAAAATATACGGATTTGTTAAAACCGCTACTCGGTAATGGTGAATGGGGATCATGGAGAATAAAACAAGAAAATATACTTAGTTATTCTGAATCTGCCGACATTGAAATTAAGGAAATATATTACGAATATAATCAAATATCAGAATTGTCATCTGCACAATCTGTATATGATCCTGTGGCTAGACATAAGACTGTTTATCTTAAAGGATGTGGTGGTTCAGGTAAAACAACTCGTACGATTAAATTATTCCTGAACAACCATTCAGATATAATTGTTTTGACACCCACACATAAACTCGCCAGAGAAATAAAAGAATGAGGAGTAAAATCATATACATATCATAGTTTCTTCAGATGGTGCGGAGACACATGGACTCCTGAGCGAATGGGTGAGAAATATATACATAAGTATATTATCTGGGACGAGATAGACACGGTATCGTTAGAAATATTAAAAACATTTCTTGATTGGTTATTGACTAAAAATACTGCTGTAATAATGTGTGGCGATCACGGTCAACCACCACCCTTCGTCGGTCAATCTCCGCATGAATGGTTAAAATCATTTGTAGATTACTACGAAGAAATAAATGATGATCATAGAGCTATTGACGAATAGCTGAAAGAGTTTAAAAGATTAATCAGACTACAACCAGATAGAATACAATGTGAGATAATGCGTAAAGTAATTCCAGAAACTCCTGTGAATGAATTTTGGAATTTATGGAGACCAAATGATTTAATAGTTGCGAGTAGAACAATAGTTTGTGATGAACTGCAAGAGAAATTATTTCTGTTACATAAAGAAAAATTTTCAAATCTACCTGTACCATTGTTTTATCGCCCAGCAGATACTCGACAACAGAATATTGAAGTTGAAATTCCTGGTGGTGGGATACAAAATCTTGTATTGAATGATATTGTTTTGGTTGCTATTGATGTTGTTGAGAGCGTATTAAAGATGGATAAAACTCCATGGAAATTAGGATACGCTATAACGATTCACTCGTCACAAGGATTAACTATTTCAGATACAAATATATGGATTGTCGATGATCGGATCGAATGGTCAAATTTAGTTTATCTAGCAGTGTCTCGAGTCAGAAGAATATCTCAACAGCAAAGGGTTATCATAGATTACGTAATAACCGAAGAAATCACTAACGACTTTGTCGTCATAAAGAAAAAATTAGCGAGTTATAAGCAATGTGACAATAAAAATAAGCGTGACTTTGATCTTGATGCTGAATTTATTATAACACTAAAACAACGACAGAATAATCATTGTGCAAGCTGTAACACAATAATGTTCTGGCAATATTCGAATAATAATCCAAGACAATTTACCAATGATAGAATTAATAGTAGTCTTGGTCACACACGCGAAAATGTGATGCTAACTTGTCTTGAATGTAATCGACGTAGGGGTGCAAGTTTACATAAGTGAAGGGTGTGGTAATTGTGTGTCTTTAGGAATTATTTGTAATTGTTCACGTACAAATCCACTTTGAGGAGCCGTCGAATCTAATCTGTAGATTGCAGGTCTACCTGTGGATCTTACCACACTGGAAATTGTATGTGTAGTCACACTCCAGATGGGATCAGTTGATCTTTTTTTACCACCTTCAAGTTCACCAGGTTCATATAAATATCTTACAGTTACATTACCTAATACTGGTTGAGAGGAAGATTCACGTCGTTGTATTGGTACATGTTTCTTTGTAATTGCATTAGCAGGCTTCATAGAAGATACACGAGTAATTTCATTATTCAACGCAGCTAGCACACTTGGTAACCTTGCAACCCATTCACGAGATCTCTCCCCGGACTTAAAGTCAGTGGATATTTCCTTTGCATATTGATATCCAAATAACCGCTTAGCAAGTGTTCGATTAAATCGTTCAACGATAGCCTGATCACGATGAATTTCAGTGTGTCCTCGTCTGATTTTAACGTTATGTTTTTTCATCAACGGTGATGCTGCACCAAGAAATTCTTTGCCAGGATCAACCTGTAATAGTAGTGGCCATCGCAAGGGTCCTCGTTGATAAATTCATTCAAACGCAGATGCAACTTCAGATACTGTTTTTGTTGATAGTGGTTCTGCTTCTTTATATCTACTTGCAACGTCAACGACAGTCAATGCGTATTTGGACGTGCGTGATTGACGTCTACCAATTTTAATGGTGTCATGTGGTAAAAATAAAATATCTGCTTGATGAACTTCATTAGGGGTGCTGACATCCAAATCTGCTTACTGAATTTTTTTTAGGTGGTGGTAGATAAATTTGCCATATTGCCTGTCGTGCTAACCAATTTGCAGCAACAGAACGTGAGACTTTTGCTGCTTCAGCAAGTTTACTAATCGCTGCTCTGCCTCTCCAATATCCTCTTGGGCTATAATAAACAGATTCCATTATAATAGTTATATAATTAATTACCCAGCCCCTAGCATTATTTTACCTTTCATAGCAGTTTTTATTAGAAAACTAGCGAGTTTTTCTCTGAGAGATTTATCAGGTATAGAATTTAACGCATGAATCAATTTCACATCTGCGAGATGTCGTTGTTGTAAATCCTTGCTTTTATACGCAACATCATGAACATGACACGCTTGATCAATCTTATTTATTGGATGTTCTCCTGGTCTTGGTTGATCTTGATCATCAAGTCGAATATCAAGTCGAGTTCCAGGACCACAATAATTGTATCCTGGTAAGTGTTTTTCCCCGGGATATTTTGCCCACGGAACCCCTGGTAATTTTCCCAACGAAGCAGCAATATCACCTCCTGTCTTTGTGCTAGACGAAATAAATTTATATTTTTTGTGCCACACTTTTCACACTTACCTGTCAGTGCACGCTTTTTATTTTTTGTTATTATTGTTGTTAATCCAACGGTGGGGGTTGTTGCCTTACATCGAACACAATATAGACTCATATTATTTTTTATATGGATATAATTGACTTCTCAGCAACACGAAAACAAGAACCAGTAAGACACCATCCAGCACTACCAAATTCTATTAGAATGATAATAATAGGCCCATCTGGATCTGTTAAGACACAATAATTACTTAATCGGATAATGAGATGGTTCAAGTGGAATAAATTATATTTAGTAGCACCATCTGTAGATGATTAACGATGTTATGAAGTACTTAAAGATTTTAATAAAAATGCAAAATTATTAGACGAAGACGGAAACGATATTATTGATTTTATCACCGATATTGATGAAGCGCCATCTGTAAATGACCTGGATGGATTTATTAATAACCTCGTAGTATATGATGATGTGATGCTGGACAAACAATCAAATCCAGCTCGAATATTTTCCAGAGGCAGACACAAAAATACTGACATGATTTATGTTACACAACGTTATACACAAATACCTAAAGTGATCAGAGACAACTGCAATATTTTAGTTGTGTTTAATGGAGTAGATAATTATACCTTACAAAATATTTATTATACCTGGTGTTCAGGGGATATGGACATGATTAAGTTTAAAAACTTCTTTTCAAAAGCACAAGCTGTTCCGTTCGGATTTATTACGATAAATTTACGTGACCCAAGATCTAGGTATCGTATAGGTCTGGATAAAATCTTTGGTTAATTACAGCAGCAGAGGAGGTGAACGACCAATATTGAGTGACCCGGCGAGTAAACGAGTCGCATAAAAATTTGAAAAAATTACGTCAACGATGGAATAACAAAAATGAGCTAACCCAGACGATTTGACGTTATTGTGGTCTATTTTCCACCGTATGGAAATATGCTTGGTTAGAGGCTTCAGTTTAACGTTATTGACCTTGTTTTCAGCCTTTGTAGGAACCTTTATTTTTGGTAAATATGGTCTCCAGCAAAAAGGTCTGTTCACCTCCTCTGCTGCTTGAATAATCTGAACAATTTAGAATTCAAATTGCCTTCATATTCCTTTGCATGAACAAGTTGTGCCTTTGACAAAATTATAATATATAACTAAATACATTTCTTAACAGTAAGTAAACAACCATTGCATCCATTACAATTAATCAAAGTAATTTCTTGCACGACTCTTAATACGTAATTGTACACTAACACGAACCAGCAGTACATTCGCATATGCTTTCTTTTTTGCCTTGTATTTTTTTCTTTTGTAATAAGATTATGTTACAAGGATCCAAATAATAACTAGTGCTTTGTGTCTATTTGCTCCCAAAATAACGTGAAATATAGGCATTGGTCTTGTTTTATGACTTGATTTGCTTGTGCTTTAGTATGCGTTTATTTTAATCTGATCAGCGTAGTATTTAAGTTCTATAGAGCATCTGGAGTCAGTCACACTGAACAAAAACATGTTATAAAAATTATTTTCCTTGTGATTGCCCAAATAGATTATGTTAGAAAAACGAGTCTGTAGGATATTTGAGAAGTGATTGAGCTTTATAAGGCAGTTCCAATAAAAGCGTCGCCAATAAAATTTCATTACAATATGTAACTTTCTCTAATCCTATGATATTCAAATTCCGTCCCCTTGACCATGTTTGATTCGGCTCATATTGAGCTATAATCATTATTATATGAATATGTAATTTCTGCTTTAAGTTGCTGAAGAAAAGCCGATCAGTCTTGATGTCTTGATGTCTTGGTGCCACAGTCTGTGGTTTTAGGATACTATGAAGTGTTGGTTTTGACTGATATAAAATAGCTGGGTCTGGCGCTGAAAGCAATTAAGCTGAAAATATGAAAATGTAACTAGTATTTTGGTATTCCTAAACAAAATAGTTATGACATTACTACAAGTTTACTGTAAAATAGGAGACAACCATACATTCTTATTTGCATTCATTGTCGCTTCCATGATGGACATATTATTCGCACTGAAAAAGAGAAGTATTATTGATCTACTAATTGCTTGATATTTGAGACACATACGTTTTCTAATTATTCCTCGGTGAGAAAGTCACCATTCCTATATAAATGAATCCATTCTGTAACCCCTATATTTAAGAACGGAAAACAAACAAACAAAAAACGAAAGGAACAAGCAAAAGACACACAAGATAAACTAGCATACGTTATGACGTCATTGTCATCAAATCAGGATTGCTGTAGTGTCGCAGTTAGGCTTGCTAATCCGGCCAGCATGGGTTTTCTTCACAATGGAATGAAAAGGCAAAACCGGGCCTGAGGAAAAAAACAACGAAGTAAACCAAAATGAGGCACACGATATTTGTGTGCGTAGATAGTGCTGTAAGCATGGAGAAAGGTACGTTGATGTAATAACAATGCATTCTAGCTCAGACCCTTAAGGCAATGATATATATCAGTCAGAAAGAATGTTGATAAAATAAGCTGTATAAAAGCCTAGCGTCATTGTTACCGACACAATCATTATGATGTCACTTGCTTACTCATGGAAGGTGAACGTACTGTATCCACCAGGAGTAAACAACCCGCAAGGTGGGGCATTTTTCAGTGTATTTTCCCAGATGTAAATCATCTCGATAAACTCTGGGCAGGCTGAGACAGTCGTGCAAAGCTCATCTACGTGATTGTAAACAGAGACCGTGAATTGGAGGAAGGGAGTGGAAGATGTTTATGCACTGTGTAGAATGATTGTAGAAGTTATATTAATCCCTGAATAATTACCAAGTTTGATGAGAACCTAATATAACACAAATTATTATTTGATACTGATATTTATTTAGATCTTATTAAAACTGTGAAGATAAATCCTGTGAAGAAAAAATGTTGAAGCCTTGTTTGCAGCATTTAAATGTAAAGAAATGCTGCATTTATCCACAAAGCAGATAGGTTAAAAATCATTTTATTTCATTATCTTACGATAAAACAATTTACCTAGATTTTCATATCTAGTCAATTAGTTTATCCTTGACTCGACACTATTTACGACTTTTGTTAACAAAAAAACTTATATTATTAAAGAAATATTTGTTTCCTTTCTTTTGATTTTTTCAACAGTGGAGGTAGATTAAACAGGTATTTAAAAAACCGTAATATGGGTATATTAATATTATCCATGATACAATGGCAAGTTTGTGCAAAATTAACTCGGTTAAACTGAATAGACTAATTCAGTATTCTTAAATTTGAAAGCTATGAATGTCTTATATTGCATGAGATACGGTTTTGCGAATAAAATCCAGAAATAATTCAAGAAATAAAGTCACAATTCCTAGTAATAAAAGGTCCTGAATAAAAGTCAGTTCAAGTCCCGAAGAAAGTTAAAACTGAAGGCGATGACGTGTCTGTTTTAGCCTGCGTCATACTGATGTGTCAACGGTCTCTTATTGAATCACAGAAATATTATTCCAGGTTTGAATTCAGTATAAATTTCATAGAATGTCTCTATCCAAGAATTTTGTCAGAGCACTTTTGAATTTCCAGAGAAAATAATCACTTCAGTTCAATAATTTGAAGAAAAAAAATCAGCCAAAACTGGACACAACATAATACAACTTAAAGTGTCAAATGTTAAAGCACAACTGGCAAAGTCCTTACAATCACAACGTAATATAGTTCTCTGTTTCACCCCTGGTGACAAATTAGCATTTCCTAAAAACAACCATTACCTAATGAAAAATAACCTTCTTGAATGACCTAATGAGCCTTGTTTATTTTAAATATAATAGCCTATAAAATCACTTTGCAATCCCTAGTACCCTGTCCCAAATCAACATGTTTACTCCTTCTCGTTTACTTGAATAGAAATTTGGTCAATGAGCTCATACCCATAGAGAATAATGAAACTAGTATCAGTTATTTACATCAATGAAATAAAAACAATAAAAAAATCAATCAGGTCAAACAGAAATGAACTCACTTCTGGACAAGGTCCAGTCTGGTGAACAATGTTACATTACAATAACATGTAATGGAACAAAAAAAATAAAACTAACAGACAAACAATTAAATTAAATATACATCACACTTCCCCTCATGACGATAAAGAAAGATTTATTCAATAAAGCTTTCGTTTTACCAGAAATAAAATATGCGTGTAGTTAAAAAAACTTAAGATGAAATCATATGAATGACACAAAATATCCATGAAACAATATATTTCTATACACGTGAAAGTGTATCAGCTACTAAATTGTCTTCTCCCTTGATGTGCCTGATGTCAATATTATATTCATGCAACAACAAACTCGACCTAAATAATCTCTGAGTTTTGTTTTTCATCTTGCCGATGAAAGTAAGGGGGTTGTGATCAATAAACACAATAATCGGAGAAGGAGCTGAACTAATGTAAACTTCAAAGTGTTGTAATGCCAATATCAAAGCCAAACATTCCTTCTCGATTGTAAAATAATTTCTCTGGTGCTTATTTAATTTCTTAGAAAAATAGCACACAAGATGATCAACGCCATTTTTATCTTCTTGAATCAATACTGGTCCAACCCCAACATCACTTGATTTAACAGATAGTATAAATGATTGACTGAAATTTGGAGCTGCAAGAACTGGTTCACTCTTAAGTATGGCCTATAATTTATGAAAAGCCTCCTGACATTTTTCAGACCAATGAAACTTGCTCAAAAAATTTGTCAAGGGTTCAGCAATTATGTAAAACTTGGAACAAAATTTCCGTTAGTATTCAGCCATACCCAAAATTCGCATCAGTTGCACTGGGAGTTCAGAGATAGCCTTGACCATAGCATCTATATGTTTAACTTGTCCATGTCCCGCAATATGTCATAGAAATGTTAAACAAGCACGGCAGAACTCACTGTTGGATAACTTAATTGTCAAACTTGCATCATTGAATCTGTCAAAGAATTTCCGAACTGTCGCTAAATGTTCTTTCCAGTTGTCATTGTAGATAAATGACAACATCGATGTAAGCATCATAATTATCTAGACCAGATGTAATCATGTTCATTAAACGTTCAACAGATCTTGACGAACCTTTCATTCCAAACGGCATCACTTTATATTGATAAAGTCCCTCTGGAGTCACGAATGTTGAAATTTCCTTTGCCCTTTCCGTCAGTGGAATTTGCCAAAATCCTTTCCGAGGGTCAAATTTGGTAATGGAAATGAATCTGTTCTTGTCACACTGTTCCCCTTCCTATAATTAATACACATGCGGAAAGTATTATCTGGTTTCGGAACAAGTATACATGGTAAACTCCGGTTCTATGAAATCATTTTCCAGCAAATGCTGAATTTCTTTTTTCAAACATTACTGTTTGAGTGGGTTCATCCTGCACGGGTGTTGTTTCACAGGTTTGGAATTTACAATTTCAACGTCATGAAAAATTTTGTTTGTTCTTGTAGGAACATCTGGAAATAAGTGTTCATATTCATATTAACTGTTTACGTTCATTCCTTTGTTGTTGTTGCAAATGCGAAAGTTTCTGGTCCAGATTATTCATAATTTTTTAATTCAGAACATTTGTTGCTCCAAAATCAATAGAGTCCGATTGCATTACTTGGCTTACGTCTTCACTGAGTTGAAAACCTACAACTAAATCAATTGCATGATTAACCTGGCGATCTCTCTCAACATACTAGTACTCCTTTCAATTATTTGCATCGCAGGAGTACTATTATTATAATTTAACTCATTCATTTTCTTCATAATTATGTAAGGGCCGTAATCTTATGAAAATTTGAAGAATGATCAAGAGAGAGAGAGAGAGAGAGAGAGAGAGAGAGAGAGAGAGAGAGAGAGAGAGAGAGAGAGAGAGAGAGAGAGAGAGAGAGAGAGAGAGAGAAAGAAAGAACTCTATCACCAGACTCAAACGTTCTCTCCATTGTAGAACTGTCAAACCATAATTTCATTATTGATTTGAATTGCTGAATGCCAAATTCAAGCATAATTAGCTGGAATATTCCAGACATAAAATTTAACCCTTCATCAGAATGAACAGATTTGGGAAAGCAAAATTGAGTAGAAACTTTTATCAAAGCTTTTACTATTGTTTCAGTATTAATATTCCTCAAAGGAATTGCATCTGGGAATCTTGTTGATGCACACATTATGGTCAACAAGTATTGATTACCTGACTTTATCTTAGGTAAGGGACCGACACAGTCTACCATTATTCTGCTAAATGGTTCGTCAAATGCAGGAGTACGTTGCAGATCAGCCTTAGGTATCTTCTGATTGGTTGTTCCTACCATCTGACAAGTATGGACAGATCTGTTACATTTAAAACATTACCTTTATTTTTTTGGCCAATACAAGTGATTCAAGGTTTTGTGATAAGTTTAATTAATACCTAAATGACCAGAAAAAGGAGTTTCATGGGCCAGACTAAGTATTTCTGTCTGTACGTTTTTGGAACTACAATTTGGTAGTTTCTTGACCACTCGTCAACAGCAGGTACCTCGAGAGGTCTCCATTTTCTCATAAGATTCCCATTTTTAATGAAATCACAAACAGGTACTTCAGTGGCTTCAGTTTCACTAATGGCCCTTTAAAACAAATAGGAGATCTCAGGATCTTTTTCCTGTTCGACGATAAGTGATTGGCGTTTGTCACCCTGATTAGAATAATGAGAATGAGTAGTTAAAAGAGGATCACTGTGATCAATACTTTTTGATTGATCCAAACAAGGAGTGAAAGTGACCGCATCAAAAGCCTGACCAATACATGTGTCAGCTAAAGGAATATTTTCCTTATCAAAATCATTCTCAAGAGCTTTCTTTGCCATAGCTCTAGTAACTGCATAAGCTGGATATAAATCAGGGAATTCTTTTTCAATAGGATCGACTTTCTGATCCAAACAAGGCTTGTCAGTTACAAGTGGATGAACCACAACCTTATCTCCAGCTAGGTCATTAGCAAATAATAAATGAATGCCCTGAACGGGTAAAGTAGACACTGTTCCGACTGTCACGGGTCCTGAGACTAGGTCTGATGACAAATTTACACAATGGAGAGGAACATTAACAAAGCATCACTCTACTCCCTGAATAAGAACACTCTCATTAGAAGAAGACTTCTCAGACTTCTCAGAAAAAGGAAACGTATCTGATAATAAAAGACTCTGAGAAGCTCCTTTGTCCCTTAAAATTTTAATAGAGATTGGATTGGCCAAATCACCCAAGAGTGATATAGAACCCTTCGACATAAATGGTTCATATTTCTTCACAATAAAATCAGACTGGGGTTTATTAGACCCAAGAAAGTTATTGTTTTCAATACATGACCATGACATTGGCCTCTTAGAAATAAGAGCATTTGGAATAAGTCTGTCTTGGTTCTGATATGCTTATTTTTCAATTTGAAGCAATCAGAAATAACGTATCCTTTCTTCTTGCAATAGGTTCAAGTAGGAAGAGATAAGGATTTCTGATCAAGGTTATCAGAAACTTGATTTCTAAAAGTTGTGCCAGATTGAAATTTAGAAGGGCTCGTATTAGGAAGACTTGCCTGCAAAAGAAATTTTATGAGCTAAAGAATATTCGTCAGCAAAAATGCCAGCATTATCCAAGGTTTCGGCCTTATGCTTATCAAGATAAGTCTTAATGTCACTATGGACACAGTTCGTGAACTCTTCAAGTAATACACGTTGTCTGAGATTTTCGTGATCTTGATCAACGTTCTTGCTAAGTACCATCTATCAAATGACTTCTCTTTCATTCTTGCATATTCGACATGAGTTTGTCCAGCTTCTTTTTTATAGTTCCTGAATTTTTGCCGATAAGCCTCAGGGACTAACTCATAACACTTTAAGATGCATTCCTTTACCAGATCATAGTCTGCACTTTGCTGTACAGATAGGGAAGGATAGATGTCACGGGGTTTGCCAAAAATTGCACTCTGTAATAATAGAGTCCAGTGCTCCCTTTGAATTTTCTGCAATTGTTTTCAAAATGAGGAAAATATTTGTGTATTTCTTTTCCTCTAAAAGGGGGCACTAACCTAATATTCTTAGTAACATCAAAACTTAAATTTGTATGTAATATGGAAATGCGCTTTTCGTTTGCCAGCTCTAATTCTCTTAATCTAAATTGATATTCCCTTTCTTCCTTTTCTCTTTGCATTTGCATCTGTCTCTCTCTCTCTCCTCTTTCTCTAAATGCAACTGCATTTGTTTCACTCTCTCCCCCTTATCTAATTGCATTCGTTTCTCTTATTTCTGTAACTGCATTTGTTCTTCTCTCTCGTCTTTCTCCAACCGCATCTGCATTCTCCTCTCTCTTTCTTCTTTATATAATTGCATTTCCTTCTCCTCTTTCTGAAGTTTTAAGCTTTCTTAACTTTAATTCCGTTTTGTATTTTAATTTTAATTTCTTTACCTTTATGTTAGAGTCTGATACAGACTTACAGATGAAAATAAAGCATCTTTATCCAAAACATTCTTTTCCACCAAATACGGAACCAAAATATTGTTTATTTCTTGCTTCGTTAAAGAAACTTTTGCATCAGAAAGATCATACTTTCTTTCAAACTGAAGCAATTCGTCTTTCTTCAAACAGTATAACTGCTCCTGGGTAGGATTGGAAACAAAGATCTCCACTTTGGATGATATTGTAAAAAGCTTGTTGATTCACTAAAGATTTCTAAAATGTAAAATAATATTTTGAATTTAAAATAATTCCGAAATTAGGGCAATTTAAATTTTCAAAAAAGAATGTTTTCTGAAATATTTTAGTAAAATTTGTATATCACGGACGAGCCCCAATTTTCGGTTACAAGTCTATGCTCTCAAAATAAGTAACAGAACAGAGTGAAGACAACAAGCTTTGTAAAATTTAGCAAATGATTTATTTCCCTAGAATACAAAGTGAAATATGAGAAAGAAGAATTTACGGTTTTGTGAATTAAATCCGAAAAAAATCCAAGAAATAAAGTCACAATTCCTAGTAATAAAAAGTCCTGAATAAAAGTCAGTTCAAGTCCCGAAGAGATTTAAAACTGAAGGCGATGACGTGTCTATTTTAGCCTGCAACATACTGAAGTGTCAACAGTCTCTTGTTGAATCACAGATATAGTATTCCAGGTTTGAATTCAGTATAAAGTCCAGTGAATGTCTTTATCCAAGAATTTTGTCAGAGCACTTTTGTATCTCCAGAGACAATAATCACTTCAATTTAATAATTTGAAGAAAATAAAATTCAGCCCAAACTGTACACAACATAGTACAACTTAAAGTGATAGATGTTAAAGCACAGCTGGTAGAATCCTCACAATCACAAGATAATATAATTCTCTATTTCACCTCAGGTGAAAAATTAGCATTTTCTAAAAACAACCATTACCTAATGGAAAATAACCTTCTTGATCGATCTAATGGGCCTTGTTTATTTAAAACAAATTACCATATAAAATTCACTTTGGAATCCCCTAAAACCTGACCCAAATCCACATGTTTACGCCTTCTTGTTTACTTTGAATAATAATTTGGTCAGTGAGCTGATACCCATAGAGAATAATGAAACTATTATTAGTTGTTTACATCAATGAATAAAAAATATTAAAAAAGAGTCAATCCGGTCAAACAGAACTGAACTCAATTTTTGTAGAAAGTCAAGTCCAGTAAACAATATTACATTATAATAACATGTAATGGAAGAACAAAAATTTAACAGTAACAAACAATTAAATTAAATATACATAACACATGTCACCTTCACATTTGGAGCAAGATATGTCTCCATGTTGTAAATATAAAATATGAGAAAATTTAAGCCCGTCCGACACAAGCGTTGACATGCTAGTAACGTAACTCGGCACATGCAGCAAAAAACAAAATATGAATGTTAAACATCCCAAATTTCATTATTAAACATCACGCAAATAAGACGCACAACCGCAATGACGTGAACCATGTCTGCGCTCGCTTGTTTTATCAGAGATGAAAAAAAAACATGGAAAATGAAAAGGGTTGATTTTATTTATGTTTCTTCACTGAACATGTCACCAGGTCATTATTTACGTCTGAGGGAATGCATTCTAATGCTGATTGTTCTTTGTCAGCTAAACAGACTCAAGGTAAGGCGATTTGGTGATGAGTTTTCATTATACGTTTACATTTTCTAAACGCGAGTAAACTGGGCTATTCAGAATCACAGCAATGAAAACACCACAACAAATGATGATCACAGAACAGACTAATTCTATTGTATTAACTTTAACAACACGATAACGTAGCTTAAACATTTCAGATTCCCTGATTAATATATACCTTTGTTTGAGAGACGTAACTTTATTTTTTTCGCTAGCCCCAGACATTTGGTCTATCATATTTCCAGTCAGTTCATACAATTTTTTATTTACTATCAGTGACCTCAATGTGTATTTCCTTGGACTTCGAAAGCAGATGGAATAAATACCGATCATGTAAACATGGGCTAATATATCGAATGAGATTTTAAAAAAATACCTTGCATCAGATGATTTTTCCTTTTTACTATGATACACATTATTCAGGGAGGCACACATTAGCAGAATAACTTACCCCGTGACGTAGGTCGTTGTTATTTGAAATACTATTATACATCAGTGCATGGGCTTAACCTCTTCGGAAAAGAAAGTGATAATTCCGGACAAGCTCGATGTATGTCGTATGCAAGAATTATGATTAAATGAATCAGGAAACTTCAAGACACAAGATATGGTGTTAGTTTAATTTTAGAAATGCACTTTTAAAATCATCAAGATCCACACTGAAGATACATATTTCTCTAACACGACACACACCCTACATTTATTTCAAGAATTTAAGAAAATAAGAGTGATCGAAAATATGATGCCTTTATTTCTTTAAGTTAAGAAAATTTTATTACAAAATGTCAGCTACAATGGAATATATTCCCATAACGATTGAATGCATCGGTTCAATTCTTTTCAGTTCCATGAAAGCAATACTAGAGTGTATGCCTCAGTTTCAATTCCGTCAAGGTAATACTAGAGTGTATGCCTCAGTTTCAATTCCGTCAAGGTAATACTAGTGTGTATGCCTCAGTTTCAATTCTGTCAAGGTACTGTTAGATTGCATGCCACAGTTTCAATTCATTTCATTTCGATCAAGGTAATAGTAGAGTGTATACCTCAGTTTCAATTCCATCAAGGTAACACTAGAATGTATTCCTTAATTTCAATTTCATCAAGGTAATCCTAGAGTGCATGCCTAAGTTTCAATTCCATCAAGGTAATGCTAGAGTGTATGCCTCAGTTTTAATTCGTTTACATTCCATAAAGGTAATACTAGTGTACACCTCAGTTTCAATTCCATCAAGGTAATACTAGAGGGTATGCCTTAGTTTCAATTAAATCAAGGTAATACTATAGTGTATGCCTCAGTTTCAGTTCCGTAAAGGTAATACTATTGTGTTTGCATCAGTTTGAATTCCATCAAGGTAATACTGGAGTGTTACGCCTCAATTTCATTTCCATCAAGGTATTACTATAGTGTATGCAACAGTTTCAATTCCATCAAGGTAATACTATAGTGTATGCATTATTTTCAATTCCATCAAGGTAATACTATAGCGTATGCCTCAGTTTCATTTTCATCAAGATAATACTATAGTGTATGCATTTGTTTCAGTTCCATCAAGATAATGCTATAGTGTATGCATCAGGTTCATTTCAGTCAAGGTAATTCTAGAGTGTTATGCCTCAGATTAATTTCACTCAAGGTAATACCAGAGTGTATGGCTCAGTTTCATTTCTATCAAAGTATTACTAGACTGTATGACTCAGTTTCAATTCCATCAAAGTAATGATAAAGTGTTATGCCTCAGTTTCATTTCCATCACGATAATACTAGAGTGTATGCCTCAGTTTCAATTCATTTTAATTCCTAAAAGATAATACTATAGTGTATGCCTCAGCTTCATTTCCATCAAGGTATCACTATAGTTTATGCAACAGTGTCAGTTCCATCAAGTTAATATTTAGTGTATCCATCATTTTCAATTCCATCAAGGTAATACTAGAGTATATGCCTCAGTTTCATTTCCATCAAGGTAATAATATAGTGTATGCATCAGTTTCATTTCCATCAAGGTAATACTAGCGTGTATGCCTCAGTTTCAATTCCATCAAGGTAATACTAGAGTGTATGCATCAGTGTCATTTCAGTCAAGGTAATACTAGAGTGTTATGCCTCAGTTTAATTTCCATCAAGGAAATACCTGAGTGTATGGTTTAGGTCCATTTCCATCAAGGTATTACTAGACTGCATGACTCAGTTTCAATTCCATCAAAGTAATAATAAAGTGTTATGCCTTAGTCTCATTTCCATCAAGGTACAACTAGTGTGTATGCCTCAGTTTCAAATCATTTTAATTCCTACAAGGTAATGCTATAGTGTATGCATCAGCTTCAATTCCATCAAGGAAACACTAGAGTGTTTTCTCAGTTTCATTTCCATCAAAGTAATACTAGAGGGTATGCATCAGTTTTCATTTCCATAAAGGTAAGTCTAGTTTCTATGCCTCAGTTTTATTTCCATCTAGGTAATTCTAGTGTGTATGCCTCAGATTCAGTTCCATCAAGGAATTACTAGAGTGCATGTATCAGTTTCAATTCATTTCAATTCTATCAAGGTAATACTAGAGTGCATGCATCAGTTTCAATTCATTTCAATTTTATCAAGGTAATACTAGAGTGCATGCGTCAGTTTCAATTCATTTGAATTTTATCAAGGTAATACTAGAGTGCATGCATCAGTTTCAATTCATTTCAATTCTATCAAGGTAATACTAGAGTGTATGCTTCAGCTTCGTTTCCATCAAGGTAATTATTGCATTTGTACCTCAGTTTCAATTCGATCAAGGCAATTCACATAAAATAATAATTCTGTGCGAATATGTCAAGCGAAATAGTGCAAGAAATATATCATCAGTGACAGTAATATGTATAAGATATATTGTATGCCAGTCGTTTGTGGAGAAGGTTTCCTGCAATTGCCTCTGCCATATTCCCTTGGTGATCTTGTTTAACTGATTTAACAAAACTCTTGCATAAACTATTTGTCACTTGTACTGTCTTGTTTGAGGAGTATCACTATACTATTGTCTTTACCTAAGTAATAGAAAAGAGAAAAACCAACAAATTGCACAGAACAAATAATTTATTTTCTTGAATAATAGTAAAATATAAAAAGGAACTTACAGTAGTGGGAATTAAATCCCAGATCTTCCAAATAGTTCTATCATCAGTCCCAATGAATAAAGTTTTAGTTGATTCCAGTCGTGTTCGAAATAATATACCAGCACTGTAGGTGTTGAAGTACTTGTAGTCGTGAATGGACTAATGTACAAGAAGCCTGAAGAATAAGGATTTACTAACAATATTCCAATTAATGACAATATTATGATCCATCACGCCCTTTTTGGAATTCACTATAATTTCAAATTAAAGACTCTGTCAAAGAATATTATCAAAGACCAGTTTGTAATTCCAGTCGATAACTAATTTGAATAAATAACTTCATCCAAATCAAATGCTAAACAAATCAATACAAATGATCCTGCATTAACATATTACAGCCAGAAAAAGTGATTTCTAGTGTTACGTATATGTAATTTAATTGCTTATGTGTTAGTTTTAAAGTCTCTTTTATTGTATTTTTATTTCATTACGTTATTGTAATGACAACTTTATTCACTGGATTTGACTTTTTCTTGGAAGGTTCAGTTTTCTGTTTTGACCTCATAACAACGAAGTTCGATTGCTACTTTTTTATTTTTAGCTAACCTAGATCTTGACCTTGATTCCGATTTTGTAAACATTGAATGATAATGATTGGTCATTACCAAGGTCATGTTCAGCCCACGTGTTAGTCTGTTGTAAACAGTTTTATTTTTAAATTTATTTCGAGTGTGGGAATCTGATTCTTAGATAAGGCTATTCTAGCCTAGATGCAATTTGGCATTTTTGTAATGCGCTGTTCAAGTCAAGTGACCACGTGAGCCATCATGTGATCTAAAATCGCGGGTTAAAACAGACATTTTCTAGTGGATTTGATCAGTCGTAAAATATACTTTAAGGCAGAAAGGTATTCCTGTTGTTGCCATTTGAATTGAGATTTTTATTTAAAATAATTTACTCACCCTGGAAAATACTCTTCTTCAAAGAAATTCTTGGACAAAGACATTTAATAAATTATTTGGAAATCAAAGGCCGGAATTATATTCTTGGTGACTCAACAAGGAACTATTGACACATCAACACAAACTGTTTATAGAGGACGTCATCGCCTTCCACATTGGAACTTCATCGAGATTCGAACTTGGATTCAATTATAACTGTTTAGTGATAGGACTTATATTTTTGAATTTTAGGATCAATTTTTTTTTTAGATTCACAAACCCTAAGTCCAATTTCATATTTTAACCTGTTTTCTCGGGAAATGAATTATTTTGTTAAATTTACAAAGCTTGTGGACTTCACTCTATTCTTTTGTACGTGCCTACACGTAACAAGGGAAAATTGGGGTCTCGTCATTGTGATATATGAATTTTGGCTAAAAAAAAATTAAAAAATTTTTTTTTGAAATTTAACTCCCCTAGTTTTCAGAATATTTTAAATCCCAAATACCATTTCATATTTTGTTTGAAAGTTTTAGAGGAATCAACAGGCTTTTTTCTTTCACAGTATCGTCAAAAGTAGAGAATTTTTTTAATTGTGCCCAGAAGTGGTTGGAAATTTTGAAAATGGAAGTCCTGTTATAACGGTTGGAATTACAGATAAGACAAGTTCAGGTTCAGATAGAAGAGACACAAATGGAAAGAGAAAGGGAAGTCAGACAAATGCAGTTTGTGAAAGAAAAAGCAGATAGGCAAATTCAAATGCAAAGAGAAAAGGAGGAATGGAAATTTCAAATTCGGTTAAAAGAATTAGAGCTGACAAAAGGAAAACACTCCTCTACTTTTGATGTAATAAGAAATATCAAGTTAGTACCCCAATTTCCGGAAAAAGAAGTAGACAACTATTTTTCTTATTTTGAAAAAGTTGCTGAAAATTTGAACTAGCTTAAGGAGTACTGGACTTTATTATTACAATGTGTACTTACTGGTAGAGCTGGTGATATTTGCATTTCACTGTCACTACAGCAGAGTGTTATGATGTGGTTAAGGACTATCTTAAAGGGTTATGCGTTAGTCCCTGAGGTTTATCGGCAAAAATTCAGGAATTCTAGAAAATCAACTGACCAGGCCTATGTCGAATTTGCATTGAAAAAGCACAACAATTTGATAGGTGGTGCTCTTCTAGAAAGGTTAACAAAGATTACGAAAGTCTCTGAAAACTCATGTTAGTTGAAGAGTTTAGGAACTGTGTCCATAGTGACATTAGGATGTATCTTTATGAGCATAGGATTGAAACCTAGGAAAATGCTGCTCGTGCTGCTCACGAGTATTCTTTAGCTCATAAAGTTTTTTTTGTAAGCAAGTCGTGCACTCAGGAATCTGCTAGTAAAAAGGAATTTCAGCATAATACGACTCCTTCTAAAACTCAATCTGGCACAACTTTTAAAAATCAAGCTTCAGATAAGTTTGATTCAAAATCCTTGTCTCTTCCTACATGTACCTATTGCAAGAAGAAAGGACACGTTATTTGTGATTGCTTCAAATTGAAATATAAGCATCATAATCAAGATAGACCTATCCCAAATGCTATTATTTCTAAGAGGTCAAGGACATGGTCATGTATTGAAAGCAATACATTTGTTGGGCCTAATAAACCCCAGTATGATTTTATTATGGAGAATTATGAACCATTCATGTCGAAGGGTTCTATATAACTCTTGGGTGATTTGGCCAATCCTATCCCTATTAAAATTTTAAGGAATACAGTAGCTTCTCAGAGTCTTTTATTATCAGGTACTTTGCCTTTTTCTGAGAGGTCTTGTTCTAATGAGAGTTATCTCATTCAGGAAGTAGTGTGCTGCTTTGTTACTAATCCTCTCCATTCTGTACATTTGTCATCAGACTTAGTTTCAGGACCTATGACAGTCGGTATAGTGCCTCCTTTACCCGTTGAGGGCATTAATTTGTTACTAGGCAACGACCTAGCTGGAGACAAGGTTGTGGTTAATCCACTTGTGACTGACAAGCCTTCTTTGGATCAGAAAGTTGATCCTATTGAATAAAATCTCCCTTATTTACATCCAGCTTGTGCAGTTACTAGAGCTATGGCAAAGAAAGCTCTTGAGAATGATTTTGATAATGAAAGTATTCCTTTAGCTGACACATGTAGTGGTCAGGCTTTTGATGAGGTCACTTTCACTTCTTGTTTGGATCAATCAAAAGGTATTGATCACAGTGATCCTCTTTTAACTACTCATTCTTTTTTATGTAATCAGGGTGTTAAACGACAATCACTTGTCGTCGAACAGGAAAAATATCCTGAGATCTCCTGTTTGTTTCAGAGGGCCATTAGCGAAACTGAAGCCATTGAAATACCTGTCTGTTATTTCATTAAAAATGGAATTCTTATGAGAAAGTGGAGACCTCCCGAGGTACCTGCTGTTGACGAGTGGTCAGTGTACTATCAGATTCTATTTCCAAATCTTACAGACAGGAACTACTTAGTTTGGCCCATGAAAATCCTCTGGATGGTAACTTAAAGATAAATAAAACTTATCACAAGATCTTGGCTCACTTTTATTGGCCAAAAATTAAAAGTGATGTTTGTAAATTTTGTAGATCTTGTCACATTTGTCAAATGGTAGGAAAACCCAATCAGAAGATACCTAAGGGTCATCTGCAACGTATTCCTGCATTTGACGAACCATTTAGCACAATTATGGTAGATTCTTTGGTCCCCTACCTAAGACCAAGTCAGGCAACCAATATTTGTTGAACATTATGTGTGCGTCAACAAGATTCCCAGAGGCAATTCCATTGAGGAATATTAAAACCAAAACTATAGTGAAAGCTTTGATAAAGTATTTTACTCAATTTGGCCTTCCCAAATCTGTTCAATTTGGTCAAAGGTCAAATTTTATGTCTGGAATTTTCCAGCTAGTTATGCTTGAATTTGGCACTCAGCAATTCAAGTCAAAAGTGGAATTATGGTTTCACAGAGCTTTACTTGAAAAAAACATTTGAGTCTTGTTCATTCTATCTTGCACATTCTTTTAAATTTTCTTCAAATTAGACTTTACGGCCCTTACAAAGTAAAGAAGAAAATGAATGAGTCAAATTATAGTAATAGTACTATATTTCTAAATAAATTAATGGAGTACTAGTACATTTATAGAGATAGCCAGGTAAATGATGCAATTAAATTAGTTGTACCTGACCCACAAACTGAGGATTTAAGTGAAGGAATTCAATCCATCTCTTCTGGTTTTGGAACGACAAATTTTCTGAATTCGGAAATTATGAAAAATCTGGACCAGAAACTTTTACATTTGCAATAACAGGAAAGGAATGCACTTAAGCAGCTATTATTTGAAAATGTGCACTTATTTCCAGATGTTCCTAAGAGGACAAACAAAATTTTCCATGACGTTGAAATTGTAAATTCTACACCTGTGAAACAACACCCATACAGGATGAACCTTCTCAAACAGTAATACTTGAAAAAGGAAATTCAGTGTTTACTAGAGAATGAATTCATAGAGTCCAGTAAAAGTGATTGGAGTTCACGATGTATACTTGTTCCAAAGCCAGATAAAACATTCCGTATGTGCACTGAGTATAGGAAGGTGAATAGTGTGAGAAAAACAAATTCATTTCCATTACCAAGAATCGATGACTGTATTGATAAAATTGGAAATGCCAAGTACGTCACCAAATCTGACCTTCTGAAAGGATTTTGCCAAATTCCACTAACGGAAAGGGCAAAGGAAATTACAGCATTTGTGACTCCAGATGGGCTCTATCAATATAAAGTAATGCCGTTCGGGATGCAGGGTTCGCCAAGTACTTTTCAACGTTTGATGAATATGATTACCTCTGGTCTAGATAATTGTGATGCTTACATCGATGATGTCATCATCTACAACGACACCTGCAAAGAACATCTAGCAACAATTCGGAAATTATTCGACAGACTCAGTGATGCAAATTTAACAATTAATTTATCTAAAAGTGAGTTCTCCCGTGCTTGTGTAACTTTCCTAGGGCATATTGTGGGACATGGTCAAGTTAAACCTATAGATGCTAAGGTCAAATCTATCTCTGAATTCCCTGTGCCTGTCAATAAAAAGCAACTAATGCGATTTTTAGGTATGGCTGAATAGTTTTGGAAATTTTGTTCCAAGTTTTCTAATATTGCTGAACCCCTGACAACTTTGTTGAGCAAGAAAAACACGTTTCTTTGGACAGAGAAGTGTCAGGAGGCTTTTGATAGGTTAAAAACCATACTTAAAAGTGCGCCGGTTCTTACAGCTCCAAATTTTAGTCAATCTTTTAAACTGTCTGTGATGTTGCGGTTGGAGCAGTATTGATTCAAGAAGACAGAAATGGTGTTGATCATCCTGTGTGCTATTTCTCTAAGAAATTAAATAAGCACCAAAGAAATTACTCAACAATCCAGAAGGAATGTTTGGCTTTTATATTGGCATTACAGCATTTTGACGTTTACACTAGTTAAGCTACTTCTCCGGTTGTTGTGTTTAGTGATCACAACCCCCTAACTTTCATTGACAAGATGAAAAATAAAAATCAAAGATTATCAAGGTGGAGTTTGTTTTTGTAAGAATATAATCTTGACATCAGGCACATCAAGGGAAAAGATAATTTAATTGCAGATGCACTTTCCAGTGTATAAACTATTATTTCATGTACGCTTTGTATAATTCAGAAGAGTTTCTTACGTAATTTTGTTTTACATCATGTATAATTTACATATAAATCTTTCTTTTTCTTTGTGGGGAAAGTGTTACTTGTGTATTGCTTGTGTGTTAGTTTTAAATTCTCTTTTATTGTCTTTTTATTTCATTACGTTATTATAATGATAACTTTATTCACTGGATTTGACTTTTTTTTGGAAGGTTCAATTTTCTGTTTTGACCTCATAACAACGAAGTTCGATTGCTACATTTTTGTATGCTAACCTAGTTCTTGACCTTGATTCCGATTTTGTAAACGTTGAATGAAAATGATTGGTCATTACCAAGGTCATGTTCAGCCCACGTGTTAGTCTGTTGCAAACAGTTTTATTATTAAATTTATTTCGAGTGTGGGAATCTGATTCTTAGATAAGGCTATTCTAGCCTAGATGCAATTTGGCATTTTTGTAATGCGCTGTTCAAGTTAAGTGACCACGTGAGACATCATGTGATCTAAAATCGCGGGTTAAAACAGACATTTTCGAGTGAATTTGATCAGTCCTAAAATATACCTTAAGGCAGAAAGGTATTTCTGTTGTTGCCATTTGAATTGCGTATTTTTATTCAAAATGATTTATTCACCCTGGAAAATACTCTTCGTCGACGAAATTCTTGGAGAAAGACATTTACTAAATTATTCGGAATTCAAAGGCCGGAATTATATTCTTGGTGACTCAACAAGGAACTGTTGACATATCAACATAAACTGGTTATAGAGGACGTCATCGCCTTCCATATTGGAACTTCATCGAGATTCAAACTTGGATTCAATTATAACTGTTTAGTGATAGGACTTACATTTTTGAATTCTAGGATTAATTTTTGGATTAGATTCACAAACCGTAAGTCCTATTTCATATGTTTACCTTGTTTTCTAGGGAAATAAATTATTTCGCTAAATTTTCAAAGCTTGTTGACTTCACTCTTTTCTTTTCTTACTTTTGTACGAGCCTACACCTAACGCTAGATAAACAAGATTACATATCTCATTAGTTGACCTAGGCCACAATTGTTATTTACTGGAAATGACGTAATGAAATTTCCATTCTATAACATTCCGGGGTCTTTTGCTAGAATTATATAAGGATGCGGTGAACTTCAGGTAGGCTATGCATGTTTATGGGGAATTCCGAAATCATAGACCCAGACGCAAATAAATAGTTACATCTATTGATAAAGGTCTGAATGTTTAACCCACACTCCTTGTTCATTTTTGCTTTTTAATTGAATCTGTATATGGTAGTGAAGATGCATTCTCTCAGCTTAGATGTTAGGTCTTGAATGTGCTGTTCTAAACTATATATATATATATATATATATGGGGGTTGGGGGGGTGTACTGTGCTATCGTAATGTTTTCTTGATAATAAAAGTTACATGTAGAAATGTATTAATATGTACTGCTGTTAAAGATATATATTAATTGTCCGCCATAGACAAGATATTTTTGCAATGACGTATCTCTAGATCCTCAAGTGAATTGAGCATATTGTTGTCATGCAAACTAATTGATAACTATTTGGTCTTTTTATTAATATAGCCTATATTTTAACCGGAATAACAATGACAGAAGCAAAAGGGCTTACAATGCTGTATTTGGCCCTCACAGTTGACTTAACTGACTTTGTTAGACTTGGATATGTTGGCATTTCTCTGTAGGTTGTCACTGTTTGTTTAATGTGTATCCTATCATTTCTGGAATATGTTGAAAATTGCTTCCATGTGTTGTTTTACTGAACAAAACATCAAATAAGTTACTTTGCTCCGAAGCAAGTGCGTTGCCCGAAGACAAGCACCAGTTGTCAATCTCGACTTACCGCTGGTAGGATTTGTGCGTACAGACTTTAAATTGCGGGTGTGGTACACAAACCACAGAGTCACTGCGAATTCCACTTCCCTCCCACCCCTCCGCCTCTTTCTGCTAATACGGCTGGGCGCATCAGACCTCGGGCCTGTACTAAAACCCTATGCCGCGGTGGTGCGTTGTGATTGCTTCTCTGCGTCATGATGTAGAAGTAAAAATATAATCAACGTGTCAACATTGCCATGTCACTCTATTTCAGTAACTCTAACCGGTCTTGCATAAATTTTCATATACACTAGCCCACTCCCATCACTAGAGTTATTCATTTCGCACGAAGATTTCTCTGATACGTTGCATTCGTGTTCAAAATAATCAATACGTTTTATCTTTATTTGGCATTTGTGAAACTAATGATCATACATGTACAACGTATATTTTGATTTTTTTGACTTACTTAGGGGAATAAACTGATTAAATCCTGATATAAATCAAAATGAGTTAAATAAATACAAATTTGTATATTATTATTGTTTTGGAATTAAAAGCACGCTTTAGATGTACTTATACATTCATATATAAGATGTTCATCTTAGAAATGTATTAGTGCTCTAGTCGTAAATATATTGTAAGATATAAAAAGATAGAACATGAACTTGTTATTAACGAGACAAGATGCCGATATACAACGTAACATTGCAAGCTTAATACAAGACGGAACCAAAATATTCCCTCGGAAAATGTGCTTGTGAAACGCAAAGCGTACGTTGATGCTTGTAAGAGCTGATAACGAGTAGAGAGTATTGTGTCACTAAACTGAATTAATAAAATAAAAGCTTTGCAAAAAGTTCATCTCGCTGTCTATTGTCTTTACTTCCTAAGGCACTTATACATAAAATCACTAACAGGCACTTGCAGAGACATTCTTTAAAGCAGTTATATATCTTCACTTCACTGTTATCTGAAGTTATGACGTTTCTCTCTACATATCTTTCTACTCATTCATACGAAGTGATTAATTACCAAGTTACACAGTGGGATGTGGAACGTTAATTTAATTTTTACATTTCATTTTCTCCCCTTCCTTGTATGTAGAGTTTGGAAATATAATACTCAAGTTGGATATTCATATATCGATTTATTTAAACTTTTCATGAAAATATATGGACTTGTTAATAAAGATTGAATTTGCAAATTCATAATCGTTAATGTGGCGTTTGTTTTTGCCATATTAAGGGCTCTCTAATGAGAAAAGTATGGAGAAAATGTTCCATTATGTATTTAATGTGCAGAACAGCCATTACCGGTGCAGAAAGATCCGACCAAAAGAACAATCCTGAGGGACGTATGGTGTTAAATTACAAACACACATATGGATACAAGATGATTAATGCTAAAGTCCTAGTGTCATTTAGACTGATATTTGGAAAGATAAAATTATTTGTGTTAAATGAATATCAAAAGAACACGTGTGACTCATACCGACATTTTACCATCAGCAAAAAAAAACAGACAAGAGATGTTTCTTATTCACGTAATCAATAAGATAAATTGTTACAGGTCAACTACGTATTGCATAATATGCGCGTGTGATACAGAATGTAATTCTACTATGTCAGTAAATGCTTTCAAGAAGGGAACCCAAGAGGTCACTATAATATCGATTAATCACTTTCTGTTATGTCGATGACCTTCAAAACGTTCTCCTAATGCTGTGTGGTGCTAGGATTCCCTGCTGTTACGTAGGACGTTTTGGAGGGTTTTTTAATACTGATTTTCAATTTATTTCTGAAATTACAATTCCAATTTGCATTTGAAATGTTGTCCATGAGATGACACACACTAAATCAGTCTGTTTTATGCTGCATATGTTATTCCTTCATTTATCCAAAACCGTATGCAAAAGGAAATGCCTACCAGTAAAAGTATGTATATATCGGGTGGTTGGCAACTCTCGATTTCGGTATTCAACTGCAATGGATAAAAGGCTTTCTTTGTTGCTAAGCCATGCATTATTGGATTTTTAAGGTAAAATAAAGTGATATTTCACTGGAGGGAAGTTCTACGCATAATGTCACTGACATGTCAAAAACGAGATAAGTTTGAAATTCAAAGTTATTCCTCGATGGTTACGTGGCAAAATGGCTGCCTCTCTAAGCTAACTCCAAATCCAATTCAACAACATTTTTCTCTTAATGTGTTATTTTACTTTTAATTAGGAAGGAGACTTTATGTAACTGTTTACAATTTCACAAAACACAGCAGAACATAAACGGTACTCACAGATATAGCGCGGGATTCAGTATTGCTTCTTCATTCTGTTATACTGACTACAAACACAGTACATTTACCTACCTAATACTTATGAGCTAAAATAACACGAAGATTTGCTTGCTACATGTGAATAACGAGTAAATGTTTTCAAGTGAGTGAAAATTGAAACATATTTACCAATTCAATAAAATAGATCCCTTATTTCGACTTGTTTCAAATAAATATTCACTATAAAAACATAGCATCATTAGCCGACAAAAAGCGCAAATTCTTGCAGTCTAGCCTTGATAATCAACAAACCCTGAAACCTTTAATGTGCTCAAAATAAAAATAAAAAGAGAAGGACATCCAACAAACCAAAAATCTAAGCTGCGTAGATTCAGTACCTTTGTGCATTTGATGGCTGACTATGTGATACTTACCCAAGTAATAACACATATAACCAATGTGATAAGTCACCGATGGAACACGTCAACGGTTAAAAGGAGACACTATGTAGTGAGATCATACGTGTAAAGATTACATACAGCATATGGTTACCTTAATTAAAATATTAAAATGACTTTGCAATTCGAGAGCTACTGACTGACATTAGAACATTTTGCCGACGGTTCGTTCTGTCCTTCCGAACCTTTGCAATACGTTTAAATCGAGTCCCCACTGACAAGATGGATACTTTTATTATTTGTACCCCTGTTCAAAGGTAGATCCAGCTCGCTAACTGAAAAAAATAAATCTTGACGTTGTAGTTAATGGAACTACTGGAATTAACTAGCAACTTGAGAGTGAAAAAATATATGGTCATTTACGTTCACTGACAAGAAATGTAGTTATATATATATATATATATATATATATATATATATATATATATATATATATATATATACCCACCCACACTTTTCTAGATTGTTGTAAGGAGATGAACGTGGCTAACATAGGGATAAAAATATGTGTTAATGTCCGTCCGTCCATTATTACATTTTATCTTTTCTCGAAAGAAGACTCCCATATTTGCAGAAGACCATCTTCACCAGAAGTTGCGACAGTTAATCTTGGTGGGCGGAACACTCCTGAATATTAATGTCCCAAGAGACTCAAGATCAAAGTTACTGGTGTGAAATAGTTCCAAATTAGGTGAAAAGTTACAAGGTAAACGTTTTGATCTAAGTTCTTTTGCCCTTGATACATTATCAGCTACATTTGCAAACATAT